>JAJOOR010027951.1:0-27367 GCA_036250505.1 Solanum acaule
GATGTCTTCCTCAAAAGCTTCCTCTTCAACAATTAAACCTCTTCTAGGCTGCCTCTTCTTTCCCCTACCAGTTTGTTTTCCCTTCTTAGTAGCTTGCTTCCCCTGCTTTGCATTATTTACTCATAATAGAAGATAAAGAATTAAATAATATGATTGGATATTTGTTGTAATTAAGATTGAATAAATATTTCCTTTTGACATCCTCTTGAATTATGAATTTGTTCTCCACAAGTACTACATGTCGTCATTTTTCCTTTTCTTATTTGCTTCCATATTCCTTGTGTCTATACTGCTTCATTCTTTTCTCTATCTCTCATAAGATTAGATCTTCGAAAAAGCTTGACCAATTTTGGTGGTTCAATGGCATGCAAAGGATCACATTTCCATAATGGTTCTCCCCTAACAGGTTATAACTTGTGTTTATAAACTTCCAAGGATACCTCATTACTGTAATACCAATCAATTTCATTTTTGGGTATCATTTTCTTGTGCTCCATGGCCTTAATTGCATGTGGACATGAAATTCCAATGAGATCTCATGTTATTCATGTGTATTTTCTCTCTCTTAAATTGACAATATGTCTATGAGCACCTTCAGTGACCACATAGCTATTATCCCATTAACACTCACTTTACAAACTTTGGATATCATCAAATACTCAATAACAAATTGGGACTAAACTCATCATCTTTCCACTTCCTCACAACAACCTCTTTTGCTGCTAACCTCTCCATTATTTTGACCCTAATGTCTTCCAACATCCCAATAATTGGCTTGTATCTTGCTTCAAGTATCCAAGCATTGAAGGACTCTGTAAAGTTATGATCTACAACCTGATTTTTGAACATTGTATCTAAATAGGCTTTGCACCATGTTTTTGGAGGATATTTGTTTATTAAATCATGTCCAACCTCTTCATCAACTTTCTTGATCTCTTGAAGTTGGTCCTAAAACTCCTTTGAAAATGAGGACCATGCAACCCACCATAACTACTTCTTCAACTCACCTTTACCCCATCTTTTGCACCAATTTGCCTCAATATGTCTTGCACAATATCATGGATGTGCTTTAGGTAAAAGTGTACTTACTACATCAAGCAGCCCCTATGTATCAAATAAACACAACTAAATTAATAAAAGAATACTATTAAACAAAGGTAAATAAATTATAACTTAGTAGTATAATAATACCTTGTGCATATCTGATATGAATGTCAGTTTTTCACCATTCTGAAGTTCAAGTGAATGTTTCATGAACCATGTCCAAGTCCTTTTAATCTCTTTATCTACCACAACCCAAACTACAGGGTAGAAAGAGTTATAATTGTCTTGACTAATAGCAACCAATATATGTCCCTTATATTTTCCTTTAAAGAATGTTCCATCTAACCCAATAAATGGTCTTAACCTAGACTTAAAACCCAACTTCATTGTCGTGAAGCATATATACATCCTAAGAAATTTTCTCTTACCATTAGATAGTGCCTCTTTAGACAAATCTATCACAATGTCAGATCCTAGATTGCAACTTCTCAATTCAATAGCATAACCCTCTAGTTTATTGTAAGAGTCTACAAAGCTACTATCCAGAGTCTCTATTATCTTCCTTTTGGCTCTCTTGCACTTTGCTTCGCTAACATTTATATCAAACACTATATGTAAGTCAACCTTCATTTCTTTGACCTTGAACTTAGGGCCACTTTGCAATTTCTCCTTAAAATACAGAGCTATTGTTGAGTAATCTATTAAAGAGTTGTCATAATCTATTCCACACTCTATATAATCTACTAGTGTTTTGACACTATTACCAGGAGTGGTCAGATCCCCAAAAATCAGATGTATAAATGGACAACCTTCATCGCCACATTTATAACTCAATTTTTTTTATCACTCTTCACCACAACCAGTTCTACCTTCTTAGCCATAGCATAAAGTTTGCAAAATTATTTTTCTTCGGTTATGTCCTTGAAGGCCTTACCCTTAACAATCTCCTTATACTCTCGCAAACTATTAGTTATATTCCTCTTTTTTTAGTAACTAAGTATTCCAATTCATCAGTATCATAATCTGAAAAAGTAAACACCATTCCATTATCACTGTCACTTTCACTTTCACTATAGTATGTGCCTTCATTAACAATTGGTAAAAGTAAAAATGATCCATCATGCATGCAAATATCAAGTACACCAACAGATTATTCACAATCATCAGTAGCAAACAAATGAATGAATTTATATTTAGTAGAGATAAAAGATGATAAGGTCGTAACTCCTTCATCACCTATTATTTCAAAATATTTCCCATAAGGAGCAAGTACAATAAGTAGTTGCACACCAACAAAACCTAACTTTTATGTGTACTCATTGACTAAGCCAAAAAATACATATATAAGATCATGATCATACCCTCTCCAATAACAAATCCATCTTTTTATCATTACGTGGTTCTGAACTAGTAAGCCACTCACTACCATGATGAAAGTATATGGTAACTTTAACCATGTTACTAGCCTACAAAGATTTAATAAATAACATAAGTAAGTCACATTATTCAGTCACATAAATAAGTTACATTACGAAATAAGTAACTTAGTTAGTTAGTTATTAGAGAAAATGATCAAAATGGTCCTTAATGTATAGGGGTTGAAGTATTTTGGTCCTTTATATATAGCATCTCATCTAAATAGTCCTTAATATATATATGAAAAATGATCATTTTAGTCCTTAGCCTTAAAACTAACAAAAAACTAAAAAAAATGTTAAATTTAACAGTAAGTCCCACAACATGCCAAACTCTTTTTTAAAAAATTAAAAATTAGCAAAAACTCTTCTTCCCCAATCTTTTTTCTTTCACCATCACCACAACAACCTTCTTCCTCAACTTCCATACTTCGAAACCTGGTAAGAAAAATAACAAACACTACATTCATTTCTTATCTTTCGCCAGAACAAAAATTTGAGCAACTCCTATTTTCTTATATAAGAAGAAGAAGAAAATCAAAATCACTAAAACAAATGTGAACCAAGTAAATTAGTTAAACGACTCCATTTCTCCTCGAGATCGCCATAAATCAATTCCTTTTAAGTTGTAACTAATTTTGTTTTTGTTTTACCCTTTTCAAAATTTGTAGTAATTTTTTCCAGCATCTTTATTCATTCCAATTTTCAAATAAAAGGGTAAAAACTGAACGGACAAAGCTAGAAAATAAAAATCTTACAAATATTCTTTTGGAATTTGAAGAAACCTGTATGAGAGGATTTTGTGAGTGGAAACAAAAATAGATCAATTGAAAATTGTAAAAAACATGGTTGAAGAAAAGCAATGGAGGAGAAGAGATCACGGAAGAAAGATGGAGGAAGAAGGGTTCCACCAAGTGTGGGACCCACTGTTACATTTACTAGTTTTTTTTATATATTTTTTGTTAGCTTTAGGGCTAAGGACTAAAATGATCATTTTTTCATATAGTTTAAGGACTATTTGAATAAGATGATATATATAAAGGACCAAAATACTTCAATCCCTATACATCAAAGACCATTTTGATCATTTTCTCATAGTTATTAAGTCATATAAATCAGCTAGCTAGTAAGTAACATAAGTCAGTCCTGTTAGCTAGTAAGTAACATAAGTGAGTCACATTAGTAAGTTATGTTAGGAACTAAGGGGTCGTTTGGTTTGAATTCAAGTTATGATGGGATTAATTATGATGAAATAAGTTATGATGAGATTAGTTATGATGGGATAAGTTATGATGGGATTATTTTTTATTGAGTGTTTGGTTTGTTGTATTCGTAATAAATTTTAAGAACAATTTATTTGTTTACAAAAATACCCTTCATGAATGTAAAAAGTGAAGTAACAAAATGGTTGAAAGAGACACTTTTGTCATTTACATATTTTATTCCGGGATAAGTTATCCCAGGATTACTATACCACCCAAGGGGAGGGATAACTTATCCCGGTACTAATTATTAATCTCGGGATAAGTTATCCCAAACTTGTCAACCAAACAACAAATTAAGTGGTACTATAGTTTAATCCCAGGACTATTTTGTATTATCCTTCACACCAAACGACCCCTAAGTAAGTTAGTTAATTAGTTATTAAGTCACATAAGCAGCTAACTAGTAAGTAACATAAGTTAGTCACATTAGTAAGTCACATAAGTAAGTTACATTAGGAAATACGTAAGCTAGTTAGTTATTAAGTCAAATAAGTCAGCTAGCTAGTAAGTAACATAAGTCAGTCACATTAGTAAGCTAAGTCAATTTTTTAAGTCTTAAAGTACTCATATTAAGAAACAAGAATAAAATATGAAAAGTGACAGTCACATGACGCATTTAACAGATAAGCTAAGTGAATTATTTAAGTCTTAAAGCATAAGATTAGTTACTTAATTTGTAAGTACTCATATTAGCAAGCATAAGTAACACAATCAGTCACATTAGTAAGCATAATTAAGTATTAAATAATTTAACAAGTCACATTAGATTAGTTAGTAGTCACATTAGGAATAAAGGAGAAAAAAAAAAGTGACAGACAAATAAACAAGGTAAATTTAAGTCTGTTCAAGTCACATTACATAGTTAGTAAGTTTGGAAAAACAAGAAAAACTTAAAAGTGACATGTCAAAGGAAGCATTTAACAAATAGGCCAAGTGAATTATTTAAGTCTTAAAGCATAAGGTTGTTTAGTTAGTTAGTAAGTACTCATATTAGTAAGTTAGTAAGTCCACATTACATTAGTTTAAGTTAGTAAGTACTCACATTAGGAATAAAGGAGAAAAAAACAAAAAGTGACAGTCAAACAAGGAAGATTTAAATTTGTTTAGTATTTGAGCTAATTATACAATACTAATTAATAGATGAACTAAGTAAAATAATATTAAACAACTGGTCCCTTTTAAGTATTTGAACTAATTACATAATACTAATTCACAAATAAGTTAGGTAAATTAAGATTAAACAAGTGGTCCCACCTAACTGTGCAGAATGTAAATAATATCAACTATCAATTATATACTTATCTAGTTCTTATGGACCTACCTAACTTTACAAGATGTCAATAAATAGTCATAAATAATAGGAAACTCTAACAAATAGACAAATAGACTAGACAAAAGAAGAAGATAAATACATAAAGAAATGGATGGAGACAATCGACAAAAGCAGAAAATAAAACATCCATAAATCACAGATGACGACACTACAAAAGCAATACATCTGAAATACAAATAAAAAAAGTACTTCTTTTAACATAAAGGTGCACAAACCCTTAACAAATTTGCATAAAACAACATTAAAGTAGAATCCTAGAAAACGAAAGAATGACCATAGTTCATTTTTTAAGACAAATGTGAACAAACCCCTACAAATCACTATAAAAAGTAGATTTTAAACAAAAATTAAAGATGCTAGTGAAAATCGAAACTGAACATCATCTTTCTTACAAACTACTAATGACAATACAAGCAAAAATTGAGCACAAACAAGATCTATGAGATGAACGGAGTGAAAGTGTGAGTACCTATGATAGGATCAGAGTGAATCCACCATGAATTGACGGAGAATCGAAGTAGTTTACGTCTGATGAACTAGAGTTTTAGTTTGTGAGATGAATGAAAGACTTGAGAGAAATAGGGATTTTTCTTTAGGTTTTTAGATAGGCTAGTATTTGTATGGGTAATGGGTGTATCGATTGGGTTAAACGGATGATGGGCGGGTATTATAATTTTGGGTTAGTTAATTGGTCATATTGGGTTGAGCCGTAGGTGCCACGTGTCACTAATTATTCTTCCGTTAGAGTGAGGGGAAAATGTGCTCTAGTTTTTGGACGGCAGGGGCCCTAGTGACCTAAAAGTATTATGGAGGGTATTTGTATATCATTACGATAGTTCAGGGGTATATTTATCGTTTTTCCCTTTATTTAATCACCAATAATCAATTGGCATCATTCATTTACTTATGCATGCTCTATTTCGTATGTATATATACTGTTTCTTATACCTTGCCCTTGAGGTCTCAGGTAAGTTTTTTCTCTTTTCTTTAATTTATTTTCTTCTTTTTTAATTTTATTATTTTATTCTTGATCTTTTGTTTTTAATGTGTATATGTTATTATCATTTATAACATGCTAACTAATATAGAACTTTCTGATATGAAGAGGTAAGTAAGTCAGATTTTTTTTTTTCTTATCAAAGTCATTGTTATTTAAGTTTTTGTAAAATTTTATTTTAATTTTTTATAATTTAAGTGTAATTTTTTAAAGTCGTTAATTTATATGAATATGTTTATCTCTCTCTTCTCTAAATTTATATATAATATTAAGGTTAGGTATAGACAACGTGATGTGATACATTTTTATGACTAATTTTTTTATGCTTAATTTATAATTGTAATAAAATAGCAATGAAAATTATGAAGGCAATGAATAGGCGTAAAGAAAAATGAGAATTTATATCTACATTTAATATAAATCTATAGATAATTTAATGTTATATAAAAGAAAAGTTATATGACACCTCTTTTTGGCTCAATATCCTATTTATTTTTTCTAATTTTTATGACAATTATTTATTTATTACTGTACAAAACTAAGTGTATTGTATATATCCTCCATTTTTTGAATTTTTCTTAATGTTTTGTATTTACTTAGAAAACGTAAAAGAAATTATTTGTTACCTTAAATTTGTAGGAAAATATTTGGGTCATTTATTGCTCATTATTGTTACCTATTATTTTTCCTTTATTACTTCTTTACCTCGTAACATCCCTTCAATTCCTTCTTTATTTTACGTTTTAATTCTTTTTAATTTATAATTGTATTTACCTTAAAAAAATGTCAAGAAATCTTTTAAGACTTAATTCAATAAATATAAGGGACCGTTATTTTTATTTCTCGATTATCAAAAGGCATAAAGATTTTTTGAGTTTAAAATATCAATATCATTATATGTGATTAGTTTTTGTATTCAACAACATTTGTATAATTTCTAATGCTTTTGAGTACGCCAACAAGAATCTGATTGAAAAAAATAAAAATATTGGTTCAACGCCTATCAAAAATAATATTATTTCAATTGATGCCTCTCTAAAGTAATTGATAATAGCATCGATGTTATGTGTGGCTAAATATGAAAACTAACTGGACAAAGATATCACGATTCGACTCCCCGAGTCATGATGACACCTACTAAAACTACACTAGTAGGTAAGTCGACCCGTACCTAGAATAAAAAGTAGTGAGTACAAGGGTAGAACTAAACATAAAATAGTACTAATGATAAGAAATGACAGTAATGGAAAGCAAAAACTACATATACTAGATACCCTTCCAGAACCTAGAAGTCACGAGTACGGAGTTGTCTAACAAGAATAAATACAAGTCCCAAAAGTAGACCACAACAAGCCGTCTCAAATATAAAAGACAAGCTAACATATATAGGAGACAGGCTGATCCAGGACGCCAAGTGCTCACCCTCGTTTCCGATATACCGAAGCTACAAAAGATGGCACGAATGATCACCGTTGGTAGATGGTACTAGGACCTGCATCACGAAAGGATGTAGAGTAGAGCATAAGTACCAAAACAAAGGTACTCAGTAGGCATCACTAGCCAACCGAGCAACAAAGGTAAACACAATCTGAAAAGATAGAACCTAGACAACAACAGAGGTCAAACAGATATGAAAAGAAGAACACGAGCGTACCGAAATTAAATCTAAGTACAACTATACTAAAGCTAACTAGACCCAAAAGCCCATAAGGTACACTCATGCACAAGTTTAAATAAAACCCAGTTGGACCCCCATAAGTCCAACAAGTACAAAAAATAGGTAAGTCTACAAGACAGAAGAGTAATCTAGATCTGAATCTAAGAACCAGTCAACTCCCAGTCCAACTAGAAAGAGTGACAATCAACTAAACCAGTCAACTCTCAGCCTAGCTAGCAAGATGGACTATCAACCCAAGCTGCCCAACCATACAATCCACACCCAAGGTCATCAACCGACCAACTAGCAAGAGTGCGTCGAGGGCGTGTCAACTTCATAGAGGATCTCAGATATCCCGGCTGCCTAGCCAGACAACCCACTCCTAGGGGCGTCAGCCACATAGCTAGAAAAAGTGCCTGAGGACATATCGACTCCAAAAAGGATCTCAAATAGGCTCCAAGCAACTATGAATTGACATCCACCCTCTACGATATCATAAAAGTCTCCAAGCCGGAAGCACTCAAATCCTGAGAAAGCACATAATCTTTGATAACACATCAAAGCCGGATAAATAGGGAGAGGAGATAGAAAGGCTAAAAGGAAGCACAAAAGCCTAAGCTAATGCTCATAGTATCAGACCCAAGTCTGCTATTCTAATCTACAAGGACCTAGTCTATCCGAAACGACGTCAGAGACATACCATAGTCACAAGGTGCATGGGTCTAAGGTAACACAATTCTATAGTATACTAAGGTCAAAATATGCTCCAAAAACAAGTAATCAACAAGTGAATCACATGGCATGCTACAACACACATGCAACCCTCCACCAATATGGTTCTATCCTTGAATCAGTAGTAATCAACCCTAAATCATGGTCTCTAGTAGAAAAGAAGGAATAACTACATACATGCCCCTAATTTATACTCATAATCTTGAATTCACACATTCATGCTCAATCTGATTAGAAAGAAAGTTGTTGCCTACCTACATGTAGGCCTATCGCGCGCGCTCCAATTACAAGGCCAGAGCTTCTCCCTTCTGAACGCAGTTTGAACGTTGCCACACTATTAAAAATAGGATCACAACGTTAATATGATCACTTAGACATCAAAATCACCCAAGTGGAGACATGCTAATTTTTAGAGTCAAACGGGAATTGTGGAACGTGCACCAAAATTTATGAAATTGACTTCGTAAAAAGGTCATAATCTATGCCTTGAACTTGTGTCCCACAATAGGACAAAATTTGTGGCCAAAAACAGTGGAAGCAACAACACACCACAAAAATAAAAATAAAAGGAAAAGGGGAAACAACTTTTGTTCCAAATTTACCTCTAAAGGAGTCTGACTAACACAATCAAATAACTCCACCACGTAGCCCCGACGATTTCAAGCATGTGGGACTTTGAATCAAAAAAATTGAAGCTCGAATGAGGGTTAAATCACCTTTTGAAAATTGAGGGTGAAAGCTGAAGTTTATGGTATTACTCGAAACTGGTCACCAAAACCAAAAAGAGCTAGTCGCGATAAGTCTGATATATGGTCGCTAAAAGCTTGCACTCGATCAACACTTTAGATGGTTGCTCAAACTCAAATTCTTCGATGGGGTGTCGGGGATTTGTTCGAAACCGCGTGCGCTAGAACGAAATATGCAACCCCATCAAATTCGACGTTACAAACTCAACAGAACCATTAAAGTTTAAATCATAGGCCGTTTCGATAAAAAGTTGGTCCCACACCTTATTTCCATTTTAAGATAAAAATCACAAGAATGCTCAAAATGAGATCGGAAGCCTAAGGAACCGCACAAAAGGTCGTTCTAAACAAAATTCGACATTTCAAAGCTAACCGCGTTAAAATAATTCTCATCCGTGCATGCTTACCAAGAATATTGACCGAAGTCAACCCTTGGCTTAAGCTTCAAAGTTAAAACTCCTAACGTCACAAGCTCACTTTAGAAGTCTTGGGGCTCGAATCAATCATGCCCTTACCCTAAAATAGCCCTTCTAGAGTTGATGAAATCGAATTTTGAGAACTTCTTCCTGAAGTTTTGATAAAAA
This sequence comes from Solanum acaule, assembly GCA_036250505.1. NCBI lineage: Eukaryota > Viridiplantae > Streptophyta > Magnoliopsida > Solanales > Solanaceae > Solanum > Solanum acaule. Next base: position 9,774 of record JAJOOR010027951.1, read on the forward strand.
ATGACCGTTCAAGGTTCAACAGCTTTCAAAACACTAAAACTCACATAAAAACCAAACGAACGACCAAGTTACCGAACTGTCAGTCCCAACAAGTCATAAATTACTTGGGGTCGCTACCGGATAGCTCTAAACAACACATAGGAGGCATAAGCACATAAATGACCTGGAGGTAATTACAACATCCATTATCAAAAGGGACTTTCGTCTGCAAAAGTAAAAGTTAAGAAGTACCTGAAGGCTCAAACAAGGCTGTAACCTGCTCCTACATATCATGCTCAGTCCTCCCAGGTAGCCTCCTCAATTAGAGGATGCCTCTAATGGTAACCACATGAATTCCTCTCAAACGCAACCGTAACACATCTCTGGAAAAAATGGCAACTGGCTCCTCTACTAAGGTCAAGCAATCATCCAACTCTACTACATCAACCTGGAGCACATGGGACTCATTAGGAACATCTTGGCGTAGCATCAAAATATGAAAGACTGGGTGGATAGCTCAAAACATCGGTGGCAAACCCAACTCATAAGCAACCTCTCCAACTATCTGAAGGATCTCAAAAAGCCCAAGATACTTGGGGATAAGCTTGGCTCACCTCCTAAACCTCATCACGCCCTTCATGGGCGACACATAGAGGAAACCTTTATCACCAACTGAAAACCTCAAAGTCTGTCGCCTAAGATCAACATAACTTTTATGCCTACTCTGAGCTGTCCAAAGTCTGTCCTTAATCACCCTCACCTACTCCAAAGCCTCTTGAATCAAGTTTGTTCCATACGGCCTAGAATCTGTAGACTCAAACCAATCAACTGGAGAGCGACAACGCCTACTATATAAGGCCTGAAATGGGGCTATTTGGATGCTAGAATGGTAGTTGTTGTTGTATGAAAACTCCGCCATAGGCAAGAACTGGTCCCAGTGACCTCCGAGCTCGAAAACACAATTCCGCAACATATCTTCAAGAATCTGAATAGTAAACTCTGACTGACCATCAATATGAGGGTGGAAGGCTGTGCTAAGGTCAACGTGAGTGCCCAACTCATCCGGGAAAGTCCTCCAAATGCTAGAAGTGATCAGAGCACCCCGATCTGATATATTAAAGATCGAAACACCATGAAGAAGAAACACCTCATGAATGTAGATATGGGCTAACTTCATGGCACTGAATGAAGACTGAATAGGTAGGAAGGGTGCCAACTTGGTCAATCGATCAACGATGTCCCAAATCCTATCAATACCTTTAGAAGTTTGAGGTAAGCCTGCCACAAAGTCTATAGTGATGTGATCCCACTTCTACTCCGGAATGCGTAATCTCTAGAACTCACCACTAAGTCTCAAACACTCGGCCTTCAGTTGCTGATAACTCAAGAAATGGGACACATAATCTGCAATATATTTCCTCATGTCGGCCGACCAGTAATGCTACCTCAAGTCACAATACATCTTTGTGTTTCCTAGATGAATAAAATCTCTAGAATCATGGGCCTCTAAAAGTATCAACTGAGTCAAACCCCCAACTCTCGGGACACAAATACGACATGAGAACCTCAAATCTCATCTATGTGTAAGGTAACCTGACCAGTATCACCTGCTAACACTTGATCTTGAAGTTCAACCAAGGCCTAATCCTACAGCTAGAGATCTAATCAAGAAGAGAGGACTAAACTCCTACATAGGCTAGAACACGTCTAGAATCTAAAACATCCAACCGAACCATCTGGTTAGCTAAGGATTGAAAGTCCAAAGCTAATAGTCGGTCCAACAGTAGATAAGAAGGCTAGACTAGCCACACTCACTACCTTCCAACTCAAGGTGTCCACCATTATATTCCCCTTGCCCATATGGTAGAAAATAGAGAGGTCATAATCCTTCACAAGCTCAATCCAGCGACGGTGCCTGATGTTTTGCGTAATCAACGACACAACTTCCAGTACGAGTGTCTACGATCGTGCAATAGTATAGTAACCCAACCAAGGGTTGGGGTCGTGTCCCAAAGGAGTGGTTTCGAGAATTAATAGAAAAATAAAATTAAGTTCTAACTAGTCGTAGCTAAAGACATTAACAATGAAAAACATTGTAAATCAAAAAGGGGGACACAAAAGTGTCAAATAACAATTTGGGGGTTTTGTCACAAGTATAGCAAAAACAACAAAAATAACAATAAAATCAAGTATGGGGAAGAGATCTTGGGGTGTGACCACAATACAAGTTGAGATACACAGTTGGGTACATGATTTCGATAAGAAATTTGCAAAATAATAGTGACTAAGCTAAGCTTTAGATGGAAATAAGTTTCCTCTCGGGCAACTTACCCCGTTTCAAATGTGTTCCTCTTTGTAAGAGCTATCTGATATGGAAGAATGGAAATAATTCGATTACCCGACTCAATCTCGATAGGGAAGTCAATATCACACATCGGAGGTAGGCCAAGTAGGTCGGTAGGAAACACATCTGCAAAATCATGGACAACTGGAATGGACTCAACTAGAGGAACATTTCTACTCATATCATGCACATAGGACTAATAAGACAAACACCCGCTAGTTATTAGCCTCCGAGCATGAACAAAAGAGATCACTCCAACTGGTGTGCTGCTAGAGGAGCCCTTCCACACCATCAGGGGTCCACTATGCATGGCAAAGGTAATGGTCTTAGAGAAGAAGTTTAAATCGCACAGTAGGGAGATAACTAGTCCATGCCCACAATCAAATCAAAATCAAGAATATCTAATAACATAAGGTCAGCCTAGGTGTCACGCCCCTAGATAGTAACTAAGTAAGATCAAAACACATGATCCACTACTAAAGACTCACCCACGGGGGTCGACAGATGCAATGACGTATCCATAGGCTCAGAACTCATTCCCAAACAAGAAGCATAATATACAGACACAAAAAAATATAGAACCACGGTCAAATAAAGTCGAGGCAGACTGATGGCATAAAATAATCATACATGTGATTACATCATCTGATGCCTCAACCTACGCCCTCTCTCGAGTTGCATAAAAATGGCAATGTCCGTCTCTACACTAGCCATCAGTCCTACCACCTGACTTGCCACCCCGAGGACCACCCTAAATACCCTAAGACCTTGACCTCTAACTGGAGGTGCTCCTGGTAGAGCTGGCTATGGGACAGGAGCAATCCGTCTATGTAAGGGCAATCTCTAGTCAGTGATCTAACTCACCACAATCAAAACAACCCAAAATGATCTGCTCCCGAAAGAATGGCCACCACAATCTGAAGTACTAGTATGGGACCCATGACTCTAGCTAGAGCCACCCTCACTCCGGCTATACAGATCACCCTCTGAACTCTACGATAAGGACTAAAAAGGACAACTAGGTTGACCCTACTAAAACCTCTATCGAGCCGTATCATATGCATCTCTAAGCCTGGAATGGGACCCACTATAGCTACCCCCGTATCTAGATCTCTTGTCGCTACCCCCTTGGCCTCACGATGTAGCTACTCAATAGTGCGGGCATGATCAACAATATGTAGAAATGAGAAACCCATTAAGACCATAGACTGATCCACAATTTGCATTTGTAGTCTCAACCCATGAATAAAACACCAAGCCATATCTTTCTCTGTAGGTAGAATCATGGCGGCATGGTGGGAAAGCTAGTGAAACCTCACCTTATACTCTGACACAATCATGGAGTTCTGCTCCTACCAGGAGAAATTATCATGAAGGTGATATTTGATGCTGCGAAGAATGAACCTTGCTAAGAAGGCCTTAGAAAACTCGGTCCAAGGGATCAAAGGAGACCTAACTTGCTTAGTCTCATTAAATTTATGCCACCATTGTGTTGTTGGACCATCAAGCTGATGCACATGAATTCAACTCCTCTTAACTCCATGAAACCCAAGGTATGCAGCCGCTCATGGCAAGTAGTCAGAAACTCGTGGGTATCCTCACCCATAGCCCTAGAAAACCTTAGATGTGAAAGCCTCAAGAACACTTTGAGCATCCTCTGCTTCACTAGCCACATGAATCCAGTCACAATCATGGGTTGAGCATCCCTAGGTGGTACATGGGCTCTGGGTGCCTCTAATGCAGGCTGATCCTACTGACCTGGAATTGGTGTAGGTGCTAGTACTAGCGCTGGTGTGCTGGTGTTGGGGTCTGCTGCATGCCTCTAAGCATTGTCAAAAGTTGAGTAATGGTTGCCTCGAACTCTGGAGCCTATCATGACCCAAAGTAGACCCTAAGTGTAGCATGTCGTATAGAATCCTGGGAGGCCCTACACAAGCCACTTAGCATACATCATACAAGATAATAGAAGTTAAGAGTTTAAAAGTAGAATTTCGTATAAAAGAGGTTGACAAAAGCGAAAGTCTAAGCATAAGTCTGAAATCCATCTATTACATCATAAATAAAGTGATTGAGACGTAACACATACATCATATACAAAGTATGAAAACAAAAATGACATGAAAGCAATAAAGGAATCTTGGCCCTCGGAATATGAGGACTCACTAAGCTTCAAAGCTCAAACAAATCAACTAGCCACGAATATGGGAAATAGCAGTGTTAGAATCTACCTTAGTAAAACAATGTAGGCACAAATATGCATGTACATGGAATGTACCAAGTATGATAGCAATGCATAGGAGTTATGAAATCATGCTAGAAGAACTTTATATGACATGCAATGACCAAGCTAAATCATAAAATAACATATTAAAAAAAATAAGTCATAATCATGGTCATTCCAAGCTAAACATCTTATAGAACACTTGTGAGATACTTAAAAAAGTAACCTTAGTTATAGACCATGTGAGCTATAACTTGGAATCTGGTGTCTATCTCACACTATAAAGAGATGTCCTTACTTGCCAAGGTAAGAACCATAAAGTTGAACTAAATTGAATCCACTAGCTAATGTCTATCTAAGACAAACCTATGGTGGCACATAGTTATGAGACATGAATAATTGCCGCTTGTCCACTTGGTACTAAGCATAAATACCACAGAATAATCATTAATCTTAACTTTTTCTTATTATCCATGAAAGGAAAAATTAAGTAGCCAATCCAAGCTAGAGTTCATTTAGAATAGCTCCTTAATCTTGATTCAACTTAGGTGAGAAAACCTTTCAACCTTATGAATCCTTTTTGTGAGAAAACCCTTTCACAATTATGTTTTGAGTGGTATGTGAGAAATCCTTTCACAACAACAACATCAATGCTTTACTCTCAAAGCAACCTTAAAGCATTTATCAATTCCATAAATTAAACATGTATATCTTCATAATTTCTTCTTTCATAGTTCATAAGCTTCATCATTCGATCATAGTCTACAAATCATGATTCATGCATGGGTTCATGTGAAATCAACATAAAACATGTAATTACTTCAATTCATGCATAAAAAATAGAAAACAATCAATTAGATCATAATTTAAAAGAACCCATGAGGTTGAATAAAACCCTAACTTCAATTGGAGATTCTAACTTGTAAAATTAGAGAATTTAGGAACCCTATGGAGGAAAGGACTCCATAGGTGAATACCATCATACCTTGATGTCAAAAACCCACAAATATTAGACAATTGGAGAATTGTGGTTGAACCCTAGTACTTTTGTTTATTCCTTAGACTTGAGGGAATTTAAGAGGATTACTTTAGTTAATTTTTGGGAATTTTGGATAATGAATTGAAAGTGGTTAATTTAGGGGCTTAAAATCATTATATAGGGTTTAGGGTAGAAGGAAAAATGACATAGTTTAGGCATTAACCAATTAGTGAAAAAACTAAAAAGCCCTTCAAAATAACTGTCGACCACCATCTACGATTTGGACCTACGGTTCAACCGTAGGAAGTGCTCAAAGACTCTTAATTTGGCCAACATTTGACGGAACCTATGTAGGGCTCGTAGGTCTTCCTATGGATCGTACATGCTAACCGTAGAACCCAACTTTAAGCTTTAAGATTTCACTAAGTCTGGAGTCACCTACAAGACCTATCTACGATACAAAGGTTCACGGACTATCCAAGTGAACCGTAAAAAGGGTATTCAGACTTGATTTCAAAATTTTATTTTCCCCTAGTTACTACGGTTTCCATATACAACCTATAGAAGCTGCTACGGTCTGTATATGGGACCCATAGACACAGACACCAGCCCAAAACTATGTTTTCCTTCTTTTCCAATCCTAGCTGCTACAATATCTCCCTCTTGGGTACATTCTTCCTCAAATGGAACTCAAGGCAACATAAGGAGGGTAAAAAGAAGATCTAACAGTCCAACAAGAATACAAATTAATCAACAACACATAACCAAGGAGGAATATCAACACCAAGCTCAAACATATTCAAAACATCACTTCATAAGGTATACATGTAAATCTTACTCAAATGCATATAATCATGAAAAAATCAATGAAGTTACCTTATTTTCTTAAAAAGCAAGTTTTCAAGAGAATGCATGCATGAAAAAACACGAGAATAACTAAGACACATGAAACCACAAGAGTGAACCATGAGGAACTAGATACCTCAAGCTAAAATAGGGTCAGAGGGAAAGAGATGAGGATAACAGGATATTGGTTGGCCTCCCAAGTAGCACCCTCAACCCCCTAATTCCTCTATAATACTTTCATGGATGCAACTTCCTTATTTCTATGCTTCTTAACTTGCCGGTCCAAAATCTCAATCGAGACGTTTTCATAAGAAAGATTCTCTTAACTCCCAAACCTGCCCAGGGAACAATGGATGTCGGATCTCCAACACATTTCTTCAACAAGGAGACTTGGAAGACCGGACATACCGATGCTAAATCGTTAGGCAAATCAAGTTCATAAGCAACCTTACCAATACGCCTCAAAACCTGAAATAGGCCTACATAACATGGACTAAGCTTCCCTTTCTTCTCAAACGTCATCACACCCTTCATGGGCTAAAATTTCAAGTAGACTCAGTCATGTACATCAAACTCAAGGTCTCTACTTCTTACATCGGCATAGGACTTTTGTTGTCTTTGAGTTGTCTTCAACCTTTCTCTAATAAGCCAAACTTTCTCCATAGCCTCATTTACCAACTCTGGACCTATCAAGGCAACTTCACTAACTTCAAACCAACCTGCAGGAGATCTAAACCTCCTACCATAAAGAGCCCAAAATTGAGTTGTACCAATGCTTGAATGATAGCTATTTTTATAAGCAAACTCAATCAAAGGCAAATGATCATCCAAATTACCCTTAAAGTCAATCACACAAGCTCTCAACATATCTTCCAAAGTTTGGATAGTACGCCCCACTTGTCCATCATTTTAGGGTGAAAGGCCATACTAAACTTAACACGAGTACCAATGCACTTTTGGGAAGACTTCCAAAATTGAGAAGTAAATGGGTAACATGATCATAGATAATGGATAAGGATACTTCATGCAACCTAACCATTTCCCTCAAGTACAACTTGACATAGTCCTCCACTGAATAATAAACATCGATAGGGATGACTTGAGTCGATTTCATCATACAATCCACAATAACCCATATCGAGTCATGTTGCCACCAACTGTAGGGTATATTGACAATAAAGTCCATATTCAAATCTTCCCACTTTCGAAATACTAATATCTTTGGATAACCCTCTCAGATTTTCATGCTCAACTTTCACATGTTGACAATTAAGACACTTGGCCACAAATTCTGCAATATCTTTCTTAATCACATTCCAACAATAGACCTCCCAAATTCACTGTACATCTTGGTTGCTCCCGGGTGAATGGAATATCGAGAACTATGGGCTTCCAATTAAATCTTCTCTCTCAAATCATCAACAGTGGGAACACACAAATAACCTTGATATCGAAGTACACCATCTCCCCTTAGGGAGAAAGCCTCAAGGGACTTTTAAAGCATTATTTCGTTCAATTCCACAAAAATCGGATCGAGACCTTGCTTGGCCTTCACATCTGACACAAAAGACGATTCTGCACTATAATGTACCACATTTGGTGGAGTCAACTGATGAGTCCACAATTTGGACTCATTTAGGGCTATATTTTGATTGAATTAGTTTCCTCAAATGCATATTTTGTCTCAATATCTGATGTAAATCCTTAAGTTTCAGGTATTTGAATTGAGAGATAAAGCATGGACGTTATCAAGCAAAAAGGAACAAAGCGGCTGAAAGTAGGAAGAAAAGAAGGCCTGAGGATCGCCTAATGCATTAGGTGAGTCGTTGAATGGCCTTAACCTCGCCCAAAGTTCTAGTGTGCTGAGCTCTGAAGGAAAAGATAATGTCCGTGAGAAAAGGGAGAAGTTGGCGCATCGCCGAGCAGTTCCGCGAAGCAGTTCCCTTAGTGTATTGGCGATCCAGACTAACTGTGCCGAGTGGTCCTTCACAGCACAAATATTTGAAAACTATAAATATCCAGTTAAAGTTGTAGAGAATTATTACTGAGACTTAGAATATTTTCAGTTTTTTAGTTCTTATAGTTTTAGGGAGTCATTGTTCTTAAGCTTAAAGGTTTTGAAGGTTTTCAACTCCAAGAAATTGGAAGTGGGTCTCGAAGAATCTTCATCCTAGACATGTTTAAAGACATTTTATATCGTACCCACTTGATGGAAACACTTGTTGGTATTGATTTCTATCTCTTTTTCATGTCTAGCTAAAACCCCAATTCTTGGGGTTTAATTTTGTGAATATGGGTTGAATTTCTTGTTGGGTATTGCTTATTGTTAGTCTATTTGTTGTTTAAATGTGATTTTGTTTAGTAGTTGTGTTTGAACTTAAATGGGATTGTAGTTGCAAATACGATTTCATCTTAGTGTTTTTGGCTTGCTCAAGAGAGAGGTTTTAAAACTAAGACTACTAAATCGATAGCCGGTGGTTATTGGGTCGTCGTGGATTCAGCTCGAGAGAGTGAATCCTAGACCTTCTCCCACACATTCAGCTCGAGAGAGTGAATGGGCTAAGGCGGAGGCTGTGCTTAAGTGCTGCAACTCGGTGTTCGAGAGAAACCGAGTTGATTCGGGGTAAGTTGCTCGAGAGAGAATTTACCCCACTAAAGTCTAGCCTAGTTACAAATATTCAGCAATTTACTATCAATAGTGTTTACCCAATAGTATATTTTATCCATATTCCTATCCATTCCCAAGAATCATGTCTCCCTATCTCGTATCTTTATATTTTTCGCTATTTTTGTCAATTAGTTGAATACAAACCCCCCATTGATAATTGGCATTCGTGTCACTTATTGATTTAGTATGCTTTTATTCGTGAATATTTATAACTATGATTGATTAGAACTTGATTTTACTTTTCTATTAATTCTTCCAACCACTCCCTTTGGACTCGACCCCAACCCATTCGGTTGGGTTATATTACTGTACGCGATCGTTGACACCTGAACTAGAAGTTGTGTCTTTGATTGCATCAAAAACATCATCAGTCAACTGAAAACCCAATAGGTCCAATCTATAAACATGTAGAACCAACTCCTTCTTACCATCCTCAATATGAGCAATACTACCCATTGATAACCGACTAAGAGCATCCGCCACCACATTTGCCTTGACGGGGCGGAAAAGGATACTCATGTCATAATCCTTTAGTAACTCAATCCACCTCCTTTGGTGAAGATTTAGATCATTTTGCTTAAACAAATATCACAACCTTTTGTGGTTGGTAAAAACCTCAACATGAACACTATATAAGTAATGCCTCCATATCTTTAAGGCAAAAAACAACGATTGCTAGTTCCAAATCATGGGTAGGATAGTTCTTTTCATGAATCTTAAGTTTCCTTGAAGTATAAGCGATAAATTTCCCATTTGGAATAAGGATACATCCATCCCAACTTTTGAAGCATCACAATAAACCACAAACCTATCAGATCATTCCCATAAAGTCAACATTGGAGTGGAGGTAAGTCTATATTTCAATTCCTGGAAGCTCTTTTCACGTGCTTCAGACCATACAAACTTAACCTATTTTGGGTCAATGTCATTTATGAGAGGTAATCAAAGAGAACCCTTCAATAAACCTTCTATATTAACCAGCTGAACCTGAGAAACTTCAAATATCTGAGGGTGATACAGCTCAACGACAACTCTTAATTGCATCCGTCTTTTTAGGATCTACCTCAATACCCTTATCGGAAACAATGTGACCAAGAAAAGCCATGGATCTCAACCAAAACTCACATTTACTAATTTTTGCTAAGAGTTGTTGGTCATTGAGGACTCGCAACACAATCCTCAAATGATTGGTATGCTCATCCTCACTCTTTGAGTAAATCAAGATATCATCGTTTAACACAATCACAAACATATCAAGATATTGTCTAAACACCCTATTCTCAAATTCATAAATGCAGCCAGAGCATTTGTCACACCCCAAGGCTACCCTCTGGACGTAAACACGGGACCTAGGTTCACAAATGACCCCAAGCTAACCTTGAGCTGGCATATCATAAACAAAATAAACATATCTATGAAAAGATAACTAATGCGGAAGCTAAATCATGAAATAACAGAATGATGGGGAATACCCAATACTGGTCTGAATATATATAAAATTCTAAGAGTTTAGTGATATTGAACAATCACTCAAAAACTAACATTACATCTAAACTATGTCTAAAAAAGCCTCTAACTGACTAGAGTTGTTGGGACATGTCCCCAGCTATCCCTAGCTAAACTGAAAACTAAAATGAAAGTCTGAATCTGAAAACATGTTTATTGTCCTCGAAGTATGATGACTCACGACTGAAATTGTTAAATGTGGATCGGGAACCAATCTACGTATGATCTAGATGCTGAGAACCTGAACCTACATCATGAAAAGATGTAGCGCAGATTATGCGTCAGTACTTGGAAGGTGCTGGGCATGCAGGATATGGATAAAAGATAAACAAAATATATAAGATGAACAAAGTGTAACTGAGCAATGACATAATCTAAACATGATGGAAATATTGAAAAGAACTGAACTCAATGCAATGAACAAGTACATAACATGCTGGGACTAAATACTGAAGTATAATTGAAAACCTGGTCAAATACACTAGAGTCTGATAGTGGGAGCTACTAGTAATCGACATAACCACCACGTGAGCTAACCGTGGTGTCCGATGTATACACCCCATCGAAGGGCTCGATATACCTTGCTAGAGGTATAAAGACATAATTGGCGTGATCACTAAAACTGATGCCCACAGAGGGGACTTAACCTACGGGGGCACGTAGTTCTGGGACTATGAGGGTACATTGAAACCCTAGTCCACTTAGTGCTAAGCCTACTCCAAACTGAATATGTACATGCTACATTATGACTGATATACTGAAATGTTGAATAGCTCAAAATATTGACATGCAAAATATGAGAATGTAACAATTATGTACTGATAATGTGACATTCAAAAACTAAAGCATGTATATTTGTTTAGCTGACCTAGCATGTGTAATTCATGAACTAAGAAAATCTACACAACTAGGGTTCTGAGTTTCATGCAAAGAACTAAGAAATGATTCCACGAAAACATGATAATGTGATTAAGAATACTCTAACAGCTAAATCACAACTAATATCTAAGGTTTTAGAAACCCTAGGTCTAAGCAAGATATGGAGAATCAAGAATCTAACTAAATTCTAGGGACCTAGTGGATGAAAGGAATCCACCAGTGAAATCCCACATACCTGGTGATGAATCTACAGAGAAATCATTTGATTTCAATGCTGGAACTAAAGAAAACTTGTTGCGTACTTGGAAGGGTTTGGGTCACCTCTTTTCTCCTCTTCTGTTCTAAATTTGATGGATTTTTAGTGAATGAATCGCTTAGGGAAAGATCTGACTAAGTTATTAGGCTTAAACTGACCAAAACTACGTAGTTTAGGGATCAAACGATGTAGTTTAAGTGCCCAACACATATGGGAATGGACCAAAACGACCTTGACTTAATGCTAATAAAGGCCACCCACGGAGGGACCTACAGTCCGTGGGTTGACCTACTAACCGTAGGTAGTGGTCGTCGGTCAAGTCTGCCCGATAGGACTTCACTAAAATGAGCATAACTATTTACTCGGAGATGGAATTTTAGAAAACTTGGTGGCGTTGGAAAGAGGATTCAATTATCTATTATTTGGTAGGTTATGGGCCACCTAATTCCTTTTATGCTAAACGTTATGGCCCTTTGAATTTGACCCAACATCAATTTCCCTCTAACTAGCTGTTGACCCTCACCTACGGTCCGTAGGTCCAACCACGGACCGTACTGTTCGACCGTGGGTGGGATCAGAGACTATAAAGATTTGGGCCTTAATGACGGAACCCCACCTATGGTCCGTGGTCCCACCTATGGTCCGTGGGTGGTTTCGTTGGTACTGGCACCATATTTTCTAAAAACTAGGATTTTCTTCATTTTGAGATCTGAGGTGTTACAACATTACTCAAACCAAATGAAATTACCAAAAACTCATAATAACCATGTCGAGTTTGAAAGGTCGTCTTCAAAATTTCATCTTCCTTCACCCTCAATTGGTGATAACCCGACCAGAGGTTGATCTTAGAAAAGTTACTTGCTCTTTGTAGTTGATCAAAAAAATCATCTATCCTTGAAAAAGGATATTTGTTCTTAATGGTAACCTTGTTCAATTTCCAGTAGTCGATACACATACGAAGTGAACCATCTTTCTTTTGTACAAACAAAATCGGAGCACCCCATAGAGAGATACTCGGTCGGATGAAACCCTTGTCCAACAAATCTTTCATTTTCTCTTTTAACTCCTTAAGTTTTGCCGGAGCCAAATGATAAGGAGGGATAAATAGAGGTTGCGTATCTAGAAGGAGGTCAATACGAAAGTCTATTTCCCTTTCGGTAGGAACACCGAGTAATTCATAAGGATACTCTTTCACACTCATGTTTCTTTGATGAAGGTTGATGAATTCAAGTACCTTTTCCTCCCTTATCTCAAAGGGAAAGAACCTATCAAGGAAAGTAACCTTAACCTTCTCCAAATCAAGAGGACCCTTATCTACCGCCCTCTCTTCCTTCCATTGGTTGAACCACACTTGAGCAACACCCTTAAGTTGATAAGAGGTCAATTCTTTCTTTTCAACCGGCGTCAATCCCATGATCATCAGCACTTTATACACCTCATCAATGAACTCTTGAGGATCTTCCTCAACCTTAGAACCATGAAACTCTAGAGGATTCATTCTAGTGAAATCTCTCACTCTAGTTGCCACCGTACCCTTATTTAGGTTTATGGAGACCACAACCTCCATCATGTCTTGAGCCAACACTTGAAAAGTAGTCCTAAACTCCGTATTAGTCACTTGTTCGGCCACATTCTCACCCGTATTCCTTTTAACGTATGCTCTTCGAAGGGCCATGCCCTAAAAATCATCGGATAGGGATTAGGAGAGAGACATATAGAGTTAAACTCTATCGCACGACTTTAGAGTGATGAAAGAAGTAGAGTTTCCTAAAAATCATATAGCCTCCTCTCATTCATAAATGTGGTGTGCTTCACACTCATGAACAAGACTCTACTCGATGTGGCTTATGAGACATCCTAAGACCTTTCTAAACATTGTGTTTTAAATACCAAGTTTGTCACGACCCAAAGTAGACCTTAGGCGTTACATGGCGTATAGAGTCCCCGAGAGGCCCTACACAAGTCACTTAGCATACATCATACAAGATAATAAAAGTAATGAGTTTGAAAGTAGCATTCTGTATAAAAGAGTTTGACAAAGGCGGAAGTCTAAGCATGAGTCTCAAAGCCATCGATTACATCATAAGGAAAGTGATTGGGATATAACTTATACATCACATACAAAGTCTAAAAATGAAAATAACATGAAAGCGACAAAAGAGTCTTGGCCCTCAGATCATTAGGACTGCCAATCTTCAAAGCTCAAATGAATCAACTAGCCACCAGGATAGGGAATAGGAGCGTCGGACCCTACATTAGTGAAACAATGACAAATATACATTAGTAAATGGAATGTACCAAGTATGATAGCAATGCATAAGAGTTATCAAATCATGCTAGAAGGACTTTATATGACATGCAATGACCAAGATAAATCATAAAATAATATATTAGAAAACATGTGTCATAATCATGGTCAATGCAAGTTAAACGTCTTATAAAACACTTATGAGATACTTAAGAAAGTAACCTTAGTTCATTATTTTGGGAAGTTTGTTTTTAACCAACACAGACCATGTGGGCTATAACATGGAATTCGATGACTATCCCACACCGAAAAGAGATATCCATACTTGCCAAGGTAAGACCATAAACGTGGCTAAATTGGATCCACTAGCTAATGTCTATCTAAGACAAACCTATGGTGGCACAAAGTTATCGAACATGGATAATCCCCGCTTGTCCACTCGGTGTGAAGCATAAATCCCAAGGAATAGTCATTAATCTTAACTTGTTTTATTATCCATGCACAATTAAGTAGTCGATCCAAGCTAGAGTTCATTTAGAATTGTTCCTTAATCTTGATTCAACTTAGGTGAGAAAAACATCACCTTTTTGTGAGAAAACCCTTTCACAATTATGTTTTGAGAGGTATGTCATAAATCCTTTCACAACCACAAAAAAAAATATCTATGCTTTACTCCTAAAACAACCCTAAAATATTTATAATTTCATAAAGAAAATATGCATATCTTCTTAATTTATCTTTCATAGTTCATATGCTTCATCATAGGATCATAATCTACAAATCATTGTTAATGCATATGTTCATGTGAAATCAACTTTAAAATATGTAAATACTTCAATTCATGAATAAAAAAGATAGAAAACAATCAATTGGATCATAATTGAAAAGAACCCTTGAGATTGAATAAAACTCTAACTTCAATTGGGGATTCTAACTTATACTATTGAAGAATATCGGAACCCTATGGTGGAAATGACTCCTTAGGTTAATACTATCGTACGTTGATGTCAAAAATCCACTAAGATTGGAGGATTGGAGACTTGTGGTTGAACCCTAGTTCTTTTTCTTCTTCCTTAGACTTAAGAGAATTGGGAGGATGACTTTGGCTAGTTTTAGGGAATTTTGGAGAATGAGTTTAAAGTGGTTAATTTGGGGTTTAAAATCATTATATAGGGTTTAGGATAAAAGGGAAAATGACCTATTTTAGGCATTAATCGATTAGGGAAAAGACAGAAAAGCCTTTCAAATTGCCGACCACCATCTATGGTTTGGACCTACGATCCATAGGTCCTTCTATGGAGGGTACAGGTCAACCGTAAAAAGTGATCAGAGACTGTTAATTTGGCCAAAATTTGACGAAACTGATGTACGGCTTGTAAGTCTCCCTATGGATTGTACATGCTAATTGTAGAATCCAACTTTAAGCTTTAAAATTTCACTAAGTCTGGGGTCACCTACTAGACCTATCTACGACTCGTACAAAGGTTGACGGACCGTCTTAGTGATTTGTAAAAGGGTACAGGACGTGATTTGAAAAATTGATTTTCCCTAGTTCTTACGGTTTCCATCTACGGCCCAGAGAAGCTTCTAGGGTCCGTAGATGGGACCCGTAGACACAGACACCAGCCCAAAAATGTATTTTTCCTTCTTTTCCAAATCTGAGATGTTATAGAGCCATAAATGGTCCGAGTGGTGGTTGAGTTGGTCCCGACCCCACCGACTGATCTGGAACCTAGGTTGTTGGAGGATCCTCTACTGGCTCTGGACCTTACTATCAGTGGTGGTGTTGCAGCCCTACCTGGCAATGGAGGTCGACCCCTACCCCTAGCTGTTGCACAGGGCATTCAAGCCATCCTTTGGAAACAGTGAAACAAGTGAGATTTTCAGAAACCAATAAGATACAGGTTGCATGATAGCGATACAAAAGAAAGGAATTCCTAAAGACACCATGTGGCCTCCCATAGATAGGTAACGGAAGTCTTCGCACCAATCTGTAAGGAATCTACTAGGTATTATCTTTGTACAAGTGATACCGGTGAACCTAGGACTCTGATACCAACTTGTCACAACCCGACTCCTCGAGTCATGATGGCACCTACTAAAATCCACGAGTAGGTAAGCCGACTCGTACCCAGAACAACAAGTAGTGAGTAAAAGAGTAGAACTAAACAGAAAATAATACTAACGATAAGAAAAGATAGAAACAGAGAGCAAACCCAAAACTATATACACTAGATACCCTCCCAAAACCTTGAAGTCACGAGTGAAAAGTTGTCTAACAAGAATAAATGAAGTACTAAAAGTGGACCACAGTAAGCCATCTCAAAGGTAAAAGACAAGATAACATATGTACATAAAGCGACAGGTTGATCCAGGACACCAAGTGCTCACCTCATCTCCGATATACCCAAGCTACATAAGATGGCACGAACGATCATCGTTGATAGCTGGTACAAGGAACTTCATCATGAAAAGATGTAGAGTCTAGCATAAGAACCAAAACAAAGGTACTCAGTAGGCATCACTGGCCTACTGAGAAAGAAAAGTAGAAACAATCTGAAAAGATTAGAATATAAACAAAAACAGAGGTCAAAGCGGTTATGAAAATAATCACACGAGTGTACCAAAAGTAAATCTAAGTAAAGCTAAACTAAACCTAATTGAACCCCCATAAGCCTAGAAGGTACACTCATGCACAAGTTTAAATAAAACCCAGACGGACCCCCATAAGCCTGACAGGTACACATAATAGCTAAGTCTACAAGACAGAATTAGATCTGAATATAAGAACCATTCAAATCCCAGCCCAGCTAGAAAGAGTGACAATCAACTCAAACCAGTTAGCTCTCAGCCTAACTAGCAATAGTTACTATCAACCTAGGCCGCCCAGCCATAAATCCACTCCCACAGGCGTCAACCGCCCCGCTAGCAAGAGTGCCTCGGGGGTGTGTCAACTCCGTAGAGGATCTCAGATATCCCGGTTGCACAGCCAGCTCACTTCTTGGGCGTCAGTTGCCCATCTAGAAAGAGTATCTGAGGACGTATCGACTCTAAAGAGGATCTCAAGTAGTCTCCAAGTCACCGTCGATTGACTTCCACCCTCAACGATATCATAAAACTCTCCAAGCCGGAAGAATCTCCAATCTCGAGAAAGCACATAATCTCCGATAACGCATTGGAGCCGTTGAAATAGGGAGAAGAGACAAAAAGGCTAACAAGAAGTGCAAAATCCTAAATTCAGGCTCATACTATCAGACCCAAGTCTGCTATTCATACAAGGACCTAACACATCTAAAAAAACACCTGAGACATACTATAGTCCCAAGGTGCATATGTGGCTTATTATCAGATTTTTAATATATAATTTTTAACATAGATTTTTTAGTTCTAAGTTTGGAGAGGGTTTTGAAGAACTTGAAGATTCAAAGGGTTTCAACTCCAACAATTTGGGTTTGGGTCTCTTGGATTGTTCACTCTTGGCTTGTTTTGAGACTAAAACCTTCATACCCATTTGAATGCAAACTCATTTTGGTATAAATTCCTCTCTCTTTTACATGTCTAGCTAAAACCCCAATTCTTGGGGTGTGATTATATGAATATTGGTTAGATTAATTGTTGGGTCTTGCTTGCTGATAGTTTATTTGTTGTTTAGATGTGATTTCGTTTAG
>JAJOOR010027952.1:0-27635 GCA_036250505.1 Solanum acaule
ATATATTTATTAGAAAAAGTGACAAAATTATTTCAAAAAATTACTTGAAAAACATTGCGAATTTTATAAAACCAATTATTTGAAATTGTTTGCAATTAAAAAACTCGATGACTTAATATCTATTATGGAGAGTCAAAATTCGGTGTTGACAGATATGGGCCCACAAAATGGGGACTAAGCTTCCATTTCTTTCCAAACCTCATCAGACCTTTCATGGGTGAAATTTCAAGTAGATCCAATCGTCAACATCAAATTTTAGATCTCTCCTTCTAAGATCGGCATAAAACTTTTGTTGTCTTTGAGCTATTTTCAACCTTTTTTCTAATAAGACAAACCTTCTTCATAGCCTCATGTTCCAACTCGGGACCAATCAAAGCAACCTCACCAACTTCAAACCAACCTATAAAAAGCCTCAAATGGAGCCATACTAATGCTGGAATGGGAGTTATTATTGTAAGCAAACTCAATCAAAGATAAATGATCATCCTAGTTACCCTTGAAGTCAATCACATATGCTCTCAACATATCTTACAACGTTTGGATAGGATTCTCAGCTTGCCCATCGATTTGTAGATAATATGAATGCTAAGGCCTTTTTGGAAAGACTTCCAAAATTGAGATGTAAATTGGGTACCACGATCAGAGATAATGGATAAAGTCACTCCATGCAACCTAACTGTTTCGCTCAAGTAAAACATAGCATAGTCCTCTGCCAAATAAGAAACCTTCATTGGAATGTAATGAGTTGACCCACAATAACCCAATCAAGTCATGTTGCCACTGGTGTGTGGGGTGAACAGACAATAAAGTCCATATTCAAATCTTCCCACTTCCAAGTCAGAATACTAATATCTTAGTACAAACCTCCCAACTTTTGATGCTCAACTTTCACTTGTTGACAACTAGGACATTTGGCCACAAATTCCGCAATATCCTTGTTTATCACATTCCATGAATAGACCTCCCGCAAGTCACGTTACATCTTGGTGGCTCCCGGGTGAATGAAATATCAAGAACAATGGGATTATGATAAAATTTTCTCCCTCAAGTTATAAGACTTAGGAACTCCCAAACGACCTTGATTCTGAAGTACACCATCTCTCTATTGGAGAAAGTCTTGACGGACTCCTTAAGCACCGCTTTCTTTAATTAATCCAAATTCAAATCAAGACCTTTCTCGGCTTTCACATCTGACACGAAGGATGATTTCTGAACGATTATATACCATAACACCGCTTTTGGTAGAGTCAACCAACTGAACAGCCAATCGGGCCAATATATGAACATTTCAAACCAAATCCTTTTTATCATCATGAATATGAGTAACACTATCCATTAATAACTGACTAAGAGCATCTGCTACAATATTCGCCTTGTCGGGGTGATAGGGGACACTCTTTCCATAGTCTTTTAGTAACTCAAGCCTTCTCATTTGGCGAAGATTTAGATCTTTCTGCTTAAACACATATTGCAAACTTTTGAGGTAGGTAAAAACATAAACATGAGCAGCATATAAGTACTTCCTCCAAATCTTTAAGGAAAAAATAATTGTCGCCAATTCTAAATCATGGGTAGGATAGTTCTTTTCATGTATCTTAAGTTGTCATAAAGCATAAGGAATAACTTTCCCATTTTGCATAATAACACACCCTAGAAGAACTCTTGAAGCATCACAATAAACTTTGAATCCATTGGATCCTTTCGATAAAGTCAACACCGGAGCATAGATAAACTTATATTTCAGTTGTTGAAAACTCTTCTCACACCCCTCAGACTATACAAACTTAGCCTTCTTTTGGGTCAATGCCTTCAATGGAGAGGCAATCAAAGAAAACCCTTCAACAAACGTTCTATAGTAACTAGCCAAACCCAAGAAACTTCAAATATCCAAAGGGGATAGAGGTCTAGGCCAACTCTTAACCATATCCATCTCTTTAGGATCTACCTCAATACCCTTACCAAAAAAATATGGCCCAAAAAAGCCAAAGGTCATAACTTATACTCATATTTACTAAATTTTGCGAAGAGTTCTTGGGCCTTGAGGACTTGCAACATAATCCTCAAATGATCAATATGTTCATCCTCACTCCTTGAATAAATCATGATATCTTTGATAAACAGAATCACAAACATATCAAGGTATTGTCTAAATACCCTATTCATCAAATCCATAAATGTGACTGGAGCATTAGTCAAACCAAACAAAATTACAAAAAACTCATAATGACTATACCGAGTTCGGAAAGTTTTCTTCGGAATGTCATCTTCTTTTACCCTCAATTGGTGATAATCCGATAGGAGGTCAATCTTAGAGAAGTAACTTGCTCTTTGAAGTTGATCAAACAAATCATCTATCCTTGGGAGAGGATGTTTGTTCTTAATTGTAACTTTGTTCAATTGTCGATTGTCAATACACATACGAAGTGAACCATTTTTTCTTTCGAACAAAAAAAATTGGAGCACCCCATGGAGAGGTACTCGATCGGATGAAACCCTTATCCAATAAATCTATCAATTCTCCACTAACTCCATAAGTTCTGCCAGAGCCATATGATAAGAATGGATAGAGATAGGTTGCGTATTTGGGAGAAGGTCAATACTGAAGTATATTTCCCTTTCGAGAGAAACACCAGGTAAATCATCGAGAAACATTTACGGAAACTCATTTACAATGGGGATCGACTCAAAATTAGAGGTTTCAGAATCTATATCTCTAACCTAAACAAGATGGTATATGAAACCCTAAGAAATCATCTTTCAAGCTTTAAGACAAAACACAAACTGACTCTTAGTCATAGAATTTCCCCATTTCCACTCTAGGATGAGTTGATTTGGAAACTGAAACTTGACCACTCGAGTTCTATAATCAATAGAAGCATAAAATGAATGCAATCAATCCATACCAAGAATAACATCTAAATCTTACAATATCAAGCTCTACAAGATCAACATGAGTGACTCTATGGAATAAGGAAACGAGACACTTTCTATAGACTTTCTTAGCCTTAATAGATTCACCAATAGGAGTAGAGACAGAAAAAAGGTCTAACAACATATTCGGAAGAACATATACCTTCATAGCCACATATGGCGTAACAAAAGACAAGTTAACACCGGGATCAAGCAAATCCTAAACATCAAGATGAAAGACTTTAAACATACTGGTAACCAGATTGAGAGAACCCTCTTACTCATGACGAGTTTGGAGTGCATAAAATATGTTTTGCTTCTAACTTCCACTAAAAACTGACGAAGGCTAAGGTTGAGCCCATTGATGATTATCTCTTTCATTCTTAGCAATGATGGGACAATCCCTTATCTTATAATCCGTCTTTCCAAAACCAAAACATGCATTAGAACAGCCTAAGAATTTACCTGCATGCTTTCTTCCACTCCTAGCACAAGTAGACAATGAAGATCTACCACCATTTCCTTCTTGAGATTTAGGGTTAGACACCCTATCTTTGTTGAATTTAGGAGTCATAGCATTGGAGGAACCTTGACCGAAAAAGTTTTTATCAAAACTTAGAATGACCATATAATTAAGATAGACTTTAGTGGGGTAAATTTTCTCTCGAACAATTTACCCCGAATCAAATCGGTTTCTCTCGAACACCGAGAAGCGGAAATGAAGCACAACCTTAGCCTTAGTCCATTCACTCTCTCGACCTGAATGTGTGGGAGAGGGTTTAGGATTCACTCTCTCAAGCTAAACCCACGACAACCCAACAACCACAGACCATCGATTCAGCAGTTTTAGTTTTAAAACCTCTCTCTCGAGCAAGTCAAAAACACGAAGATGAAATTGTATTTGCAACTACAACACCATTAAATTCAAACACAACCATTGAATGAAATCACCTTTAAACAACGAATAAACAATCAATTAGCAATACACAACAGTAAATTCAACCCATATTCACATAATCACACCCAAAGAATTTGGGTTTTAGCTAGACATAGTATAGAGATAAAAATCAATACCGAAAAGTGTTTCCATCAAGTGGGTACGATTGATATCGTCTTTAAACACGTCTAAGATGAAGAATCTTCAATACCCAATTCCAATTGCTTAGAAATGGAAACCTTCAAATCTTCAAAGCTAAGGAACAATGTCTCCAAAAACTCTAATTCTAAAAACTGAAAATAATATGATTCCTTACAAAATCTTATATTGATTGCATGCTAAGCTAAAAATTCAAACAAGTATTTATAGTTGCCAAAAAGTGTGTTGCAAAGGACCACTCGGCGCAGTTAGTTGGGATCGCCAATCCACTCAGTGATCCGTCCTTTGGTATGGTTCATCGCCTTTCTACATTGGCCTTCAGCAAATTCAAGTTCTGTAACGTTGGGCGATGGAGTACTGCATCGCGGAATCATTTGGCGAGTCGCCAACTGCTCCTTTATCTCGCCGACTCAATTTTCTCCCTAAGAGCTTGGCATACTGGAACATTAGGCGAGATCATAGCCATTTGGCGACTCGCCTAATGGCTTAGATGATCCTTAGGCCGTCTTTTCTTCATTCTATTCAGCTGCCTTGTTCCTTTCTACCCAGTAGTGTCCATGCTTAGTCTCTAACTCCAAATACCTGAAACTCAAGGATTTTCTTCAGTTATTGAGACAAAATATGCATTTGAGGACACTAAATCTATTAAAATAAAGCCTTAAAAGATTCCAAATCATGGACTCATCAGTTTCACACACCTGAACAAGACTTTACTCTACTTATGAGACATCCTAGGATCTGTCTAAACCTTGTGCTCTGAATACCAAGTTTGTCATGACCTAAAGTACACCCTAAATGTGACATGGCGTATAAGACCCTGAGAAGACCTTCACAAGCCACTTAGCATACATCATTTAAGATAAATGAAACAAAAAGTTTAAAAGTAGCATTTCAAATAAAAGAGTTTGACAAAAAGTAGAGGAAGCCTAACATAAGTCTCAAAGCCATCTATTACATCAAATGAGTGACTGAGACATAACTTATACATCACAGACAATAACTGTAATAAAAATTAGATAAAAACAATAAAAGAGTCTCGGCCCTCGAAACACGAGGACTCACCAATCTTCATTGTCTATAAAGGATCACTAACCACAAGTATGGTAGGTAGGAGTGTTAGACCTTACATTAGTGAAACAATATAGGCACAAGTATGTGTTAGTACATCGAATGTATCAAGTATCATAGCAATGCATAAGAGTTATGAAATCATGCTAAAAGGACTTTATATGACATACAATGACCAATCTAAATCATAAAATAACATATTATAAATCATAAGTCATAAACATGGTCAATTCAAGCTAAACATCTTTGAAACACATTTGAGATACTTTTAGAAAGTAACCTTAGTTTATTATTGTGAGAGATTTACCTTTTACCGACATAGACCATGTGAGCTATAACATGGAATCTGGTGCCTCTCCCACACTGAAAAGAGATGTCCTTACTTGCCAAGGTAAGAAACATAAGCTTCTAGCTTAGGTGGATCCACTAGCTAATGTCTATCTAAGACAAACCTATGGTGACACATAGTTATGGGATAGGGGGATTGCTACAAGAAACTCGACCTCAACTACGTACGGGAGAGCTTTCATT
Source organism: Solanum acaule (assembly GCA_036250505.1). Taxonomy (NCBI): domain Eukaryota; kingdom Viridiplantae; phylum Streptophyta; class Magnoliopsida; order Solanales; family Solanaceae; genus Solanum; species Solanum acaule. The sequence goes on from JAJOOR010027952.1 coordinate 5,606, forward strand.
TCAATATCCTCTCGTTGCTAAGTATAAATCCAACGGAATAGTCATTAATCTTAACTTTTCATATTATCCATGGAAGGGCAGAATAAGTAGTCAATCCAAGTTAGACTTCTTTAGAATAGATCTTTAATCTTTATTCAACTTAGGTGAGAAAATATTTCAACCTTATGAATATTAAATATTATATATGAGAAAATCCTTTCACAATCATGTTTTGAGTAGTATGTGAGAAATACTTTCACAACATCAACAACAACATCGATGTTTTACTCTCAAAGTAACCTTAAATCAATTATCAATTTCATAAAGAAATATGCATATCTTCATAAATTCATCTTTCATTATTCATAAGTTTCATCATGTGATCAAAATGTAGAAATCATGTGCATGAGTTCATGTAAATTCAACTTAAAAACATGCAATTATTTTAATTCATGCATAAAAATACATTAAACAATCAATTGGATCATAATTAAAAAAAAACCCATGAGATTGAATAAAATCGTAACTTCAATTGGAGATTCTAACTTGCAAAATTGGAGAATTTAGGAACCCTATGGAGGAAAGGACTACATAGGTGAATACTATCATACCTTCATGTCAAAATCCCACAATCAATGGTGAATTTGGATACTTGATCTTGAAACCCTAGACTTCTTCTTCAATATTTAGAGAGAGATATTTTGGGGGAAGAGCTTACAGGGATTTTGGGAAATTTGAAGAATGATTTAAAGTAGTTAAATTTTAGGATTAAAACTTATATATGGTCTAAGATTAGGATTAAAATGACATAATTTAGGGACTAATCAATTAAGGGAAAAGACTAAAATCACTTTTAAAAAAACCCGACCACCATCTACGGTCCATAGGTCCTTTTACGGACCACACAAGTCAAGCGTAGAAAGTGATCAAAGACTCAAAATTTGGCCAACTTTCGACGAAATCCATGTACTACTCATAGGTCTTTCTACGAACTATACATGCTAACTATAGAAACCAACTTAAGGCTTTAAAATTTCACTAAGTTTAGGGGTGACCTACGAGACCTATCTATGACTCGTCAAAGGAACGACGAACCATCTTGTTGAACCATCAAAAGGATACTGCACTTGTTTTAAGACTAATAAAACTGAAAGATGTGATCTTTCCCTCAAAACATGAGGACTCACCACTAGTATCAACAACTAATCAATCCACCCTAAGTACGTCCAAACAAAAGAGCACCAAATCCTATATTATTAAACAATATAGGCACACTGTATATGTCAGTACTTTGAATGTACAGAGTATAAGGAAAATGCGTAAATGTAAATGTGATAATATAGTGAACTTAAAACATGAAAATGCTTAACTAATAAAATGTAGTAAAGCTTATCAAGCCAAAATCACGAATCATGGGAAAAGGTCAAGACAAACTTTGAGAAGTCATAAGAAGGCTTAAGTCAGATCATTGAGGGAGTCATAAAACCATTGAGGAAAACATAGTTCATTTGTGGAAATATTTTCCATTAACTGACATAAACCATGTGAGCTATGACATGGAACCTGGTGTCATACCCATATCGAAAAGAGATTATCCTACTTGCCAAGATAAGGACCATACATATTAGCGTAGGTGGATCTACTAGCTATGTCTATCAAAGACAAATCCTATGGGGGCACGTAGCTAGGGACAAGGAGATTGCTACTAAAGACTAAACCTTTACTAACATTAAAGCCTCCATCTCCACATCCTCTCGGTACTAAGTAAAATCCCAATAGAGTAAATATAATCATAATCATATCATAATATTTGAACAGCTAAGAATCTATCAATACCAACCCATTCATAAGTTTTATATCATAGAATAGCTCCTTTCGCAATCATGATTTCATAAATTATTCATAAGACACTTACCTATCTGAGTATCTAAATCATGATTATGTTTATACTAAGAAAACCTTTCACAATCATTTGAGACTTTATCTAAAAGAATTCTTTATTCATGAATCTTCAACTTCATGCTAATGCATATATAACTTTATAATCATAGTCCATATTCATAAAATAGACATAAGCATGGGTTCATATGGTATCAATTAGAAAATATGTAATTGAATCAAATCTTGCATAATAAGATTAAAAAATAATAATTGAATCATAATAAATTGAATGCATGAAGATTTGACTGAAACCCTAGAAATTTGGGTGAGATTCAAAAGGAGAATAGTGTATCTTTTGGGACCCAGTGGATGAAAGGAATCTATTCGTGAAGTTTCCACATACCTTAGTGATAAAAGCCCTAGAAATTTGCTTAAGTATAAGACCTTGAAACTTTAAATCCTAACTTTGCCTTCAGAGTTCTTGAGAACGAATTGGAGAGGATGAATTCGGAGGGAAATTGGGTTTTGAGTGAGAGAGAAAAGACATAAAGTCACCACTAAAGTTGTCTCATATTTTCATGAAGACACCTTAACTATGGAAGTGTCCTACCACACCACAAAACATTTTAAAACTTTTGTATATGGGCCATTTTGATGCTTTCCCTTGTCTGTGTTGTTGCGCGTGATGCTCAGTCCTGTAATATTCGTTCAACCCGACCCGACCCGACCCGACCCGACACTATTCTTTTCAAGAAAAGTCTTCTCTTTTCTTTTGTTATTTCTCAACTTTCCCTAATATCACAAAATATAGAAAAGTCTTCTCATTTTCTCTTGGTGTTGATAATCTAGTTTTTGATGTTTCTTGGTGAATATTATTTGAGGGACAAGTAATTGAATGTCTAATAGGTTAGGGCTCTACATTATATGATAAAGATCTTTTTTTTTCCGATTATTATGATTTTATGGATTATTATTGTGTAAAGAGTGTTTGAATCGACCTATCATAGTTGCCATTGTTAGAATGTTATTGTGTTTCATTGTGTTATTGACTAATTGCTATTGTTAGGGTTTTGTGTTATCGACTTAGTGCGACTGTTAGTGATTGTGTTTTAGGTTAGGGTTTTATGTTATCCACTTAGTTTGAATCTTATTGATTGTCTCTTATGCATTTGTAGACCTTAATTTGTACATTATCGACTTGTTTACAAGTCTTTTGTTCTATTAGTGATGGGGCTAAATGTTAGTGCTACTGCTATGGTTGTTTGTTAGTGCTTTTGCTATTGTTGTTAGTTAGTGCTTCTGCTACTATTGTTTGTTAGTGATTATGTTTGTTGTGTACAATTTGTTAGAGTTTGTTCTTGAAACATGTGTTTTAATTGTGTTTATCTTTTTTACATGCTTTTTCAGGATGACTTTTATTCTGATAACTTTAAGATGGTATCATGGGCGGTTAATAGAATTTGGTCCCCCGCCTAAATATATTGGGGGGGCAAGTGACAGAATTCCTAGATGTAGATGTAGATAGAATGTCTTACTTTGAGTTGAGGAACTACATAAAGGAACTAGGATATACAATAGATTGTGAGTTTTTCATTAAGTGGGATGGGTTATTGGTCCTTGTTGATAATGATCAGGTTATATTTGACCTTTTCAATATGATAAATGATGGGGATAAAGTTGAGGTGTATGTTTTTCATGGGTTAGTGAAGCTAATCAGGCCCCACTTGAATTGAAGTTTGTCCTCAATGTGAGTGGCAATGGGTAGGTGAGGAATCTTTTAATGAGGCTTCTAACCCTAATAATCAGCCTCCTACTTCTACTTTTCCTTCCAACCCTACAGGTCTTTCTGAAACTTCCAGCACTCCATTTGAAGATCCTCCTATATAGTGCCTCCACCATCTATTTCTACTGTGCCTCCACTATTTCCTTCTTCTACTGTGCCTCCACCATCTCCTTCTATTGTGCCCCCTCCCTCCCTGTGTACCTTCATCTGATCCTATAATAGATAATGATTCAAGTGATGATGAAGTGGAAGGTGAATCAGGATCTGAAGGGGATACTAATGAAGATACTGAGGTTGACAGTGATGTCCATCAAGAGTATATAGATATAAGAGCAAGCAAGAGACATTTCAAAAGGTCATAAAAGAGAAGTAGAGGTACTACTTCAGATCAGATTAATGTTGACGAAAAGGGTCCAAATATAGGGTATGATGAGACAAATATTGGTATTAAGGAAAGCTTAGTTGGTAAGCTAGGAGGTGATGAACCTTTCTATCTAAGTGATGAAGCTCCTAGCTTTGAAATAGATGATGAAACAGGTTGGGGAGATGGTGAAGAGGTTGACCAAGTAGTGCATAAACCTGTTAGAAGGAAGAAAACCCCAAATAGAGTTATGTGTGATGAAACTTCTAAAAAGATTATTTGGGAATTAGGACTGGTTTTTGGAAGTGTTGATGAATTTAGAGTGGCAGGGACAAGATATGCAGTCTAAGAACATATTTAAATTGAAAAATATGTGAATGAGCCTAGACGAGTTAGAGTGAGATGTTGCGAAAAGACTTGTCCTTGGTTGTTGTGTGCATGTGAGGATACAACTAGTGGAGATTTCATAGTTAAAACATACAACCATATCCATAAATGTTTGACATCAACTCATAACTATCATTGCAACTCAAAGTTTTTGGCCACCTAATACAAAGAAAGAATAACAGCCAAACATGAGCATTGTGTTGTTGCAGGACATTATTAGAAAGGAGTTGGATATCTATGTTGGTAGGACAAAAGTGAGAAGAGTTAGGACTAGAGTGTTACAAGAGATCATGGGTGATCACATTGTAGAGTATGGTAAGATTTTTTATTATAAAGATAAGATTTTAAAGATTAATCCAGGCAGTACTTGTGTAGTGAAGGTTGGAGAAGAAGATGAAACTGGGCAGATTTTTTTCAAGAATTTTATGTTTGCTTCCAAGCTTTGAAGAAAGCATTTTTTTTGGAGGTGCTAGGAGGTTGATTGGTTTTGATGGGTGTTTCCTCAAATGTGTGTGTAAAGTCCAGTTATTAGTGGCAGTTTGTAGAGATGGAAACAACCAAATATTGCCTATTGCTTGGGCAGTTGTTGCGGTTGATAATCAGTTTACCTGGACATGGTTTCTTAAACTATTTAGAAATTATCTTATTCTTGCAGAAGGGCATCAATTATCTATCATTACTGATAGCCCTTTATTGTCTTACTGTATTATTGTGTTTTTTGGTTTTACATTTTAATTATTATTTGTCTGTTATGTTGCTTTGTTAGGGACTAGAAATTGGTGTTCAAGAGGTATTGCCATTGGTTGAACATAGAAAATGTGCAAGACATTTTCTTGCAAATTGGTGTAAAAGCTCGAAAGGTATTGAAAGAAGAAGAGTATTTTGGAGGATTGCTAAATCCACATTTGAAGCTGAGTTGAAGGATAATATAGACAATGAAGAAATTAGGAAAAGAATGTTTGGATGATCTTTTATGGTACAACTTTGATACATGGTGCAAGAGGTATTTTCAAGACTATAGCAAATGTGATGTTGTGGACAACAACATGGCAGAAAGCTTTAATGCTTGGATACTGCCTGCAAGGTATAAAACAATCATCACAATGCTTGAAGAGATAAGGGTGAAAATGATGAAAAAAATTGGTGATTTGAGAGAGTTCTCAAACTCTTGGATCACTGATCTATCTCCTATGTCTCTGAAGATTTTGCAAGAAAATATTGAAAAGTCTATGCAACGTAACTTGACTTGGAATGGAGAAAGAGGTATTGAGATTAAACACTGTGGATTTACACATACTGTGGACATTGTTAGTAGGAGTTGTAGATGCAGATCATGGCAGCTCAGGGGCATTCCCTATCCTGATGGTGTTAATGCACTTCATTACAAGGAGTTGAAACCAATCAATTATGTGGCTAGTTGTGATAGCAAGGAGACCTACCTCATCACATATGCCCATTTTATTCAGCCAATGAATAACATGAAAATGTGGCCAACATCAATTAATCCAATTGTAAAGCCACCAAAGATCAAGAAGATGCCTGGAAGACAAAGTAAGGTTAGAAGAAAAGAAGCAAATGAAAGCAGAAAAAATGGAAAGCTTAGAAAAAGCGGTGTTGTTATGACTTGTAAGCCAATGAATAACGTGAAAATGTGGCCAATGTCAATTAATCCAATTGTAAAGCCACCAAAGATCAAGAAGATGCATGGAAGACAGATTAAGGTTAGAAGAAAGGAAGCAATTGAAAGCAGAAAAACTGGAAAGCTTAGCAAAAATGGTGTTGTTATGACTTGTACAAATATGGTACACAAGGACACATGTCCTACAAGAAACCAAGCAGGTCCAAGTCAATCAGCTTAACCATCTTCTCAGACAGAGGTATATTTTAAATTTTTACTTTCTACTGTTATATATGTACTCAAATATCAATACACAGGGTACTGGTAGAGCAAGGGGCAATGCAAGAGGTACTGGTCAAAGTCAGTCATCTAAAACATGTTCTCAAACACAGGTACTTTTATTTGTTACTTTCAAATGCAACTTATATGTACATGTATATGTATTGATATATCAATATACATGCTACTAAAAAAGCAGCAGGAGTCAGAGCAAGAGGTAGATCAAGGAGTAGTAGCTCAACTAAATCACCTGGAGCTTCTTCACAGGTATATATGTATTCATTTGTACAAGATTTAGTTGTAATTGCATGCACTGATATGTGAAAATCAGGCCACCACAAATAATGAAAGTGGTAAAGGAAGCGGCACAGGAAGAGTTTCAAGTACTATAGGTGTTCCAACTCAATCGCATGGAACTTCTACAAACACAGAGGTAATATATCTAACTATTCTATCATTTATAGACAATATAGATATTCTTTAATATTTGAGTTTCAAAGTACAGACTGTAAATGGTAGAGGTAGAGGTAGAGGAGCAGGAACAAGTAGAGGAAGAGGAATGCCTCAACATAGTCAAACTAGTTCTGAAGCAACCTACAGTGGAAGAGGACTAGAAAGAGCGAAGAGACCAGTAGAACATGAGGACACCAGTGGAGGACAAACAAGACCTTTTAAAAGGCCAAGAATGGTAGGTGTTGGCATATACCAAGCTTAAGATGGATTTACAACTCTCAGTGTAAGTTTACAACTCCCAATGTAAGTTTAGAACTGTCAATGCAAGCCTAAATATCTTTTGATTTGAATATGTATTTATTTAACTAAGCAACCTGGATTGACAAGTAGAAGAGTCATCAATATTAGTGCAAGAGTGACAAAGAGGGCTGATGTTGTTACTGGTGATATTAGCTACACCAGTACGTGGATTCAAATGGAAAGGGAAGACAACTATTACCTGTAGCAACCTAGAAAGAATGAGGGCTGAAAAGATTATCCAAACTAGGTTTGCAGCTACTGCTACTGCTAATAGCCAAAGCCAAACAAGTTCAAGTAGGAAGACTCATTTGACATGGAAGTAAGGCATTTCGATGTCGTCTTGTTCATTTTTACAAACAAAATTTAATTATGTATATTTTGGTGTTGTTTTTGGTTAGAATCAAACTCAATTTTGTGTGTAACCAAACAAAACAAGATCAACTGGATAGTTGTACTTCAAATTGAAAGATTATGCTATAATAAAGTCCTCTTTTTGATCAGTTTTTTTTGTTTCTTTAGCTGTATTCTTCTCATTTATTTGTAGTTGAATATATTTTTGAAATTTCTCAAATGTTTACCACAATAATATATACACAACAAGTACATTAACAACTTGTTCAAATCATAACTATTTCGACAACAAAGACCAACAAAAACTTGAGCATTCGACAAAGAAAGATCAAGACAATTAGCTTGAAGTTACACACACCTACAACTTCAAAAACTTCAAAGTAACTAAAGATGTCTATGGAAATTTTGGTTCCACACACCTACAACTTCCATCCTTCACATTTTTGGTTAGGCTTAAAAATAGAAAACACACAATAACGATCAAGACAAGTAGCTTCCAATTACAACATTTGCTCTTCTTCTTCTCCTTCATCACGACTTGGTTACTTTCAACACGACTTTCATAACATGCCAATGTTTCTTCCAACTACTTAATTCTCTTTGCCAATCTCGAAATAACGTACTTGGATCGTATATCAACATCTTCACGATCCCTCCATCTAAAGAAGTTGCAGCATCCTCCTAAAATACGCAAAAAAAACAAATTAAAGAAAAATGCATAAACAAAATATCTCCAGAAAAGAGTTAGGAAACATACACGATAGCGTGGACAAGACCAAAATCTTCGCGCTAGTTTGTGCTCCGACCATGAAGTTTGCATTGAAAGTAAGTTACAATGTTTGCATCGCAATTTCACTCGCAACATCAGATCATTCTCGTCATTAAAAATACGATTCAACATTATATTTGACATTTTCGGTCAAAACCTAATCACAAAATCAAGAAGAAACTAAACCATAAAAACTTCAAATTAACGCTTTCTACTGGAAATTAAAAGATAAAACTAGTTCCTACCTTATTGCGCTTGGGGAAGATGATGAATTCGTCAAAGAGAGAGTACCAACGTTGATCTTGCTTTGGAAAAGAAGAAAAAATCATGAATTTAGGGCTATTAACGGCTCTTTTGAGTTTAAATTTGGGGAGATGATGTAAATTAATTAAATAATTAATAATAAAGAAATAAAGCAACACATGACACTTTTAAATTGGTTAATGGCAGTGAAAACACTACATCACGGGCCTCATGTGCGTGGTAACAACCCATATGAGGAAATGGGTCAAAATGGCCCATTTACAAAGATATTTAAAAAAATTATTTGTTGATAGGACACTTCCAAAGTTAAGGAGTCGTTATGCAAATACGGAACAACTTCAGTAGTGACTTTATGTCTTTTCTCTATTGAGTGAATGTGAGGAAATGGGTAGTTCTTAGAAGACTAAATCAATTATGTCATTATAATAGGCTAAACGAGGCATATTTTAAGAGTTAAAAGAGTAGGGAAAGATCCCATTAACCTTGACTTGAAACTGCAAAACACACCTCATGACTTAACCTATGGCTCATAGAAACTTCTACAGACCATCCTGGTCAATCGTAGGACATGTTACTATGGACCAATATTCTGAATAAATTCCATGAGTCACTTCTACGAGTCATCAACCCTTTTATGATTCGTAGACCACTTTCGAAGGACCCAATTTATAAAAAAAGTCATTAACACTAGAAGCCTTCCTACTGGTACTTCATAGGACCATAGTAATTTCTACGATTAGTATTGTTCATCCTTAGACCCTTCATTATGTGTTAACATTTTACAAAATCTAACTCAACTTCTACAACTACCTTCTACAATCTACAGAACATTTATGAATCCTAGACAGACTCGTAGGACCTACACCAGATGAATATTTCTGCAATTTCTTTTCAAACACAAATTACCAATTTCTTAGGTGTTACAACCTAGGATGAGCCTCAATGAGATAACAAACTATGTTAAGAAGATCGAAGGAGTTCAACAGGTTGGAAGTGAGAATGTAGGAAACTATAGTTGTTCTTATTCCAAGGGTTTTGGTCAGCAGGTGTATTATGCCAGCCTGATTTAGTGCCCACTTCTAAAATTGGTTTTTATATGGTCACACAATAGTCTACGACTGACGGTGGCCAAGGAACTTCCTATTCGCCAGCAATTTGGCCTTCATTTAACCATGCATGTTTTAATTCTGGTGAGCAGGGACATTTTTAGAGAAAATGCCCATATGCGTTGGTATGTAGACCAGCACAGAAGTGTAGTACAACCAAAGTTCAAGCGGGTAGAGGAAATAATGGTAGACCACGTTCGTTGGGTGGGTGAGGAGGTAATCAAGAAGTCCATGGAGGCTAAGGGAATGGTAATACAGGGAGAGGAGTGGTACATAAAGGAAGACAGGTTGTCCATATTGACTATAGAGCTCAGTGTTATGCTTTTCAGGGGAGGAATGAGGTTGAGGTGCCTGACTTCATGATAACAAATGCTAATCTTGTTTGTGATCGATGACTTATCTTTTGTTTGATCCAGATTCTAGTTATTTCTACATATCTGTTAAGTTTGCCTTGAGTCTTGACTTTAAATGTCATATTCTTGAGGCCCCAATCCATATTTCAACCTCAATTGGAGAGTCTGTAGTTGTTACTTATGCATATTGTTTGTGCTCTATTTTGTTTGTCTGCGTTTAGACATCGGCAAATTTGGTTATTTGGACATAGTAGAATCTGATGTGATCTTGGATATGAATTTTCTATCCCCTTGTTGTGCCGTGCTAAATTGTAACTCTAAGATAGTAACTCTAGAGATCTCGGGTAGGGAAAGGTTAGAGCAAGAAGGGGTATAAAAGCCTAATATATTAAAGATCATATCCTTCATTCATGCTAGGACGCTAGTGAGGAAGGGTTGTTTAGCATAATTGCCTTATCTTCAAGATGTCATTGCAGAGTCCCCTTCCATTGAGTCAATTCCCATAGTCCCAAACTTTCTAGAGGTATTCCCTACGAACTTGTCAAGCATGCCTCTTGGTAGAGATATTGACTTTTTTATTGATTTGTAACTGGTACTCACCCAATCTCTATACCTCCCTATCACATAGCTCCGGTAGAATTGAGGGAATTTAAGACTCAACTTCAGGAATTTCTTGATAAGGGGTTCATTAGTGTTAGTGCTTCTCCTTGAGGTGCTCTGGTTTTTGTTTGTAAAGAAAAAATGATGGTAGCATGAGAATGTGCATAGATTACTAGCAGCTAAATAAGGTCACCATTTGGAATAAGTACCCATTACCTTGTATTTATGATCTATTTGACCAGTTTCAAGGTGCTTTAGTATTTTATAAGATTTTCTTGAGTTTGAGGTACCATTAGTTAAAGATATAATTGAACACATACATAAGACAACCTTCAGGACTCGGTATGGGCACTATGAGTTCTTTGTAATGTTATTTTGTTTGACTAATGCACCCAAAGCTTTTTATGATCTTGATAAATAGTGTATTTAATTCATTCTTGTATTCCTTTGTGATTGATTATAGATGACATCTTAATCTACTCCAAGAGTAAGGAGGAACGTAAAGATCACCTTCAAATTGCTCTAGGTATCTTGTGGATATTGAAGTTATATGCAAAACTTTCCAAGTGTGAATTTTGGTTGTCTTTGGTTGACTTCCTATGTGATTTGGTCTTGAAAGATAATATATCCCCAAAAAATTGAGGTTATCAAGAATTGGGTTCATCCTAGATCTCTGATAGAGTTATGAGTCTTGTGGGTCTGGTCATCTACTACCACACGTTTGTTAAGAACTTCACTTCTATTACCACACATCTAAAAAGATTGACTCAAAAGGAGGTACCATTTCAGTGGTCTGACAAGTGCGAGGAGAGATTTCAAAAACTCAAAGACCCTTTTGACTAGAATGCCTATCCTGACATTGCCAGTGAAAAGTAAGGACTTTAGCCTTTATTGTGATGCTTAACATTTGGTCTTAGGTGTTGTGTTGCTGCATGACATGAGTTTTATAGCCTATACTTCAAGGTAGCTGAAGATTCATGGGAGGAACTAACCAACCATGATTTAGAGTTAGCAGCAGTAGTGCTTGCTCTCTATATCTATCATCATTATATATATGGGGTCAAGTGTGAGGTGTTCAAGAATCATTATAGCATACAACATGTGTTCACTCATAAGGATCTAAATCTGAGGCAGAGAAGAGTGGATGAAATTCTTAAAGGTTTATGAGGTGACCAATCAGTACTATCAAGGAAAGGCTAATGTGGTGGCAGACACATTGAGCTAGAAGACAGTTAGCATAGGAAATTTTTCTTGCTTGGGGTTATCAAAGTGACCCTTATCAAAAGAGATTCATGCTCTAGAGTCTAAATTCATGTAGTTAGATATCTCATAGAAAGGTGGGGTGTTAGCCAGTATTGAGCTTAATCCTACTTTTATTAAGGTGATCAAGGCTAAGTAGTTCGAAGATGTGAATTTCAACAAGCTCCGAAATAAGGCGTTGTTTGGGGAGGTCCAAGATACAACTCTCAATGAAGGTGGTATTCTTCATTTTTGAGGGAGGATCTGTGATGCTCGGGTTAGTGATTTGATGTAGAGGGTGTTAGTAGAGTCTTATGGTTCGCGATATTCGATTCATCCAGGTGTAACAAATATGTATCGAGATTTGAGGCAGCTTTATTGGTGTCGTATAAAGAAGAAAGATATCACGGAATACAAATCCAAATGTTAAAATTGTCAAAAGGTAAACTTAAATATTCAAAGGCCTACAAGTTTTCTTTAGAGAACGCCCATTCCGAAGCGGAAGTGGGAAAAGATAGCCATGGATTTTTTGGTAGGACTTCCTAAGACTTTGGTAAAGTATGACTCAATTTAGGTCATTATTGATAGATTGACCAAATCAGCCCATTTCATTTTGATTGGAGTGGATTAAAACTCGCAACAATTGGACAAGATTTATGTCAATGAGATAGTAAGGTTTAATGGGGTTCCCCTTTCGATCATTTCAAACCATGGAAATTAGTTTACTTCTAAGTTTTGGGTAGGTTGCATGAAATGTTGGGCACTTAACTCGTTTTTAGTATAGCCTTCCATCCGAAGACTGATCGTTACTCGGAGAGAATGATTCAAGTATTGAAGACATGTTCAGATTGTGTGATTGACTTTGGAGGTCCTTAGAATCAATTCTTGCCTTTATTTGAGTACTCCCATAGCAACAACTATCACTCCAACATAGATATGGCACCATTTGAAGCACTCTATGGGAGGGGATCCAGATCATCTATAGGGTGGTTTGAAACTGGGCATGTGAAACCTTTGGGTGTGAATTTGGTAAGAAGCATCCAAACTAAGTTGTTGGCAGCTCAAAGTAGATAGAAGGAATATGTATACTGTAAAGTAAGAGACATTACCTTTCATGTTGGTGAACATGTTATCTTAATCTTGTCACCAATGAAAAGGGTGATGAGATTTGGAAAGAAGGTTAAGCTTAGACCTCGTTACATTAGTCAATTCAAGATTCTTGACAATGTGGGGCTAGTGTCTTACAAGTTAGCACTGCCACCTAACTTGTTTGGAGTTCATCTAATTTTCCATGTGTATATGCTAAAGAAGTATCATAGGAATGTAGATTATATCATCAAGTGGGACTCGATAGTACTAGAAAAGGATTTACAGTATCAGGAGGAACCAAAAGCAATCCTTTGTAAAACCCCATATCCTAGAGAAACCAGAATGCAGATTTCAGAAGTTGCAGGTGCCACCGACGGTCACCACCCAGAGACTGTAGGGTGATCCACAGACCGTAGGTGGTTATCCATGGATGGCCACCTGCAGCCCCTCCCAGAAAAGTCCAGAAAATTGACTAAGGGTCAACCCATGGCCGGACCCACAGACCCTAGGTTAGACCACGGGCCGTGGTCCTGGTTCGTGGATCGATACCCAGGACCCTTTTCTCTGAAAGCCAACAACGGTTGATAGGATGGACCGTAGATCAGTCGATGGTCCATCGGTTAGTTCATCGATTGGCCTCGATAGCTTTTCAGTGAAGGGTCATTTGGTCTTTTCCCTATGCGTTGGACCCCTAAACTACGTCGTTTAACCCCTAAAGCCAGTTTTAGCCTAGTAACTTAATCAGAACCTACCCTAATCAATCTTTCACCAAAAATTCATCGATCTTAGAGCAAGGGAGGAGAAAGAGGCAACCCAAACCCCTCCAAGAATATAACAAGTTCTCGTCAGTTCCTACCCCAAAATCGAAAGATTTCTCCGTGAATTTCGTCAACAAGTATGTCAGATTTCACTAGTGGGTTCCTTTCACCCATTAGGTCGTTAGATTTCAGTTAGAATCTTGATTCCCTAAATATTTCTTAGACCTAGGGTTTCTAGAATTTCATATAATTGTTGTGATTTAGCTGTTAAAATACTCCAAATCAGATTTCCATGATTTCGTAACATTGTTGCTTAGTTTATTGCAAGAAATTCAGAACCCTAGATGTGTTGATTCGTTTAGTTCATGAATTAAACTTGCTAGGTCAGTTTATACAGATATGCATGCCTCAGTTTACAAAAGTTTCATTATCAGTACTTAATTTTACATTTTCAGTTAGAATGTCAGAATCTTGAGCTATCTAGTTATTTCAGTTATCTTGCATCTTATACATTTTATTGGGAGTAGACTTAATACTAAGTTGGACTAGGTTCAGTCACCCTCATAGTCCCAGAACTCGTGCCCTCGTAGGTAAGTCCCCTCTATAGGCATTATACTTAGTGATCACGCCAATCATGCCTCTATACCCTTGGCAAGGTATACTGGGTCCTCTCGATGGGGCGCATACATCGGACTCCACATTTAGCTCATGTGGTTTTATGTCGGTTATTAGTAGCTCCCACAGTCAGATAATAGTGTATTGACGAGATTATCAGTTATAGTTGAGTATTCAGTCTCAGCATGTCATGTACTTGGTCATCGCATTCATTTATCTCAGTATTCAGTATTTCTATCATGTTCAGATTATATCATTGTTTTGTTGCTTTGTTCAGTTATATGTTTTATTCAGTTTTATCCTATCATGCATGCTCAGTACCTTTCAAGTACTGACGCATACTCTGCGCTACATCTTCTCGTGATGTAGGTTCAGGTTCTCAGCATTCGAATCACGCATAGATCGGTTCTCGATCTCTATTTAGCAGCTTCAATTGTGAGTCCTCATTCTTCGAGGACAATAGACATGTTTCTATAGTTAATCTTTTCATTTCAGTTTTTAGTATTTGGTAGAGTTAGCTGGGGCATGTCCCAGCATCTTCAATCAGCTAAAGGCTTATTTCAGACAAAGACAGAATCAACTTTAGTTTTTGAGTTATAGTTCAGTACTCTAAACAATTATTCAGTATTTATATATTCAGATTTAGAATGGGTATTCCCCTTCATTTAGTTTACCTCATGTGTTATGCTTCCACACAATATTTCTTTAAATATGCTTATGATATGCCAGCTCAGGGTTATCTTTGGTCACTCTGATCATAGGTCCCATGTTTACGTCAAGGAGGTAGCCTCAGGGACTGAAACAGTTGGTATTAGAAAATTAGGTTTTAGTGTCCTAGAATGTTTGAAAAGCCGCACTAAGTAGATGTAACAACCCCGAAAACTAGTAGGCCTAACTAGAGATTGTCGTAAAGGTTAGAGTCGTAAAACTTACTTCTCACACTTAGAATGACGGTTTAGGGGTAAAATGTCAAGGTACGAACCCCCAAGGACCAACCAAGGGTCCTTGAGGAGGACCTTAAAGCCTAACCTCTAAGCTGCCCAAAAAGTGACCTACAGATGGGGACCTACGGGGAATAGGTCCATCCACTCCTCGTGGGTGAGCTTCGTAGCTCAAGCCCCCACTCAACAGGTTGCAGACCACGAACCACGCCCAACCAGGATAAACCGTGGTCCCACCCACAGTCCGTGGGTCATGGGTCGTGGGTCATGCCTACAATCTGTCCAATGTCGGCCAAGCCTAGGGGTCTTTAGGTAAATTCCTATTTTAGTTAGTTTGATGTGAGGTTGTTTTATATTGTTTTAATTCACCTATATAAGTGTTTTAAGTCATTAACTAACCCATACACTTCATAAAATTTCAAGACCCAAATCCATAACCAACTTTCACCCAAATAAACTCTCTCTAGAATTCTAAGGAAGAAGAAGAAAAAAGGTGAATCATCAATAAGGTATTGTAGCTATTTATCTATGGGTAGGCTTCACCAATAGATCCATTTCAAAACCCCCAATTTCAAAGTAAGAAATCCCATAAAGCTAGGGTTTTACTCCAAGTCATGGATTTACTTCAAAAACGATGTTAATGATTTAATTACTTTATATTATTATCAAATTGATGATTTATTACTGTTTTATGATGAATTCCTCAAAAATCAATGAATTATCCTATATTCTCAAATTATATCTTAAAGTGTGGGTATTAATTGATGTTAGTAGAATGTTATAGAATTATTAATGTTATGAATTTATTACTTGAATTATGTTATCATCCATGTCTAAAGTAGTAATTCTAGATGTGTTGATGAATCATGATCAATGGTCCTTCAAGGGAAATTTATGAGAATTATGTATGATTATGAAGTTTATGTACATGCTTATGAATACCTTGAGAATAATGTGATTATAACTATGATGAAATTGTGGTGTTGTTGAAACGCTATTCTCACATACACACACTCATGAATAAAGTATAAATTAAGTTTCTATGATTATGATAATGATGATGTGTTGGTTGAAAGGTTATTCTCAATTATACACTTATGAATGATAATGACATGTTGTGAAAGGTTTTCTCACAATATGGGGATTCTTAGTTGAAAGGCTATTATCACCTATTGAATCTATGAGATATCTTATGAATGATGTTGGGATGAGATGGATGCCCTCACGTGAGTTGAGGTGGGGTATCTAGTAACAATCTATTTATCCCATAATAATGAACTCAAGTAATGAAATGTTATGTACTCCGTGGGGAATAATACTAAGCACCGAGTGGATATTGATATGAGATGGAAGCTCTCACGTGAGTTGAGGTGGGGTTTCAAGTAGCAATCTCTTGAGATGGATGCCCATACGTGAGTTGAGGCGAGGTATCTAGTAGAAATCTCCTTATCCTATAAACTATGTGCCCTCATAGGTTATTAGTTAGTGGATCCACCTAATCTAAGTTAATGGTTCTACCTTAGGCAAGTAGGATACCCTTTTCACTGTGGGTAACACCGGATTCCATGATTTGCTCACATGGTCTATGTCGGTTAAGGCTTACCCCAAAAATGAATGATTATGAACTATGGCTTCTCAAGAATGCACTACTTAATGTGGGTGGGGGTATGGGACTTCATCCATGCATTGCCCAAGTAGGATTTGAAAGTAGTCATGGTGTGTTCATTTATGCTATAATGACTTATGAAATGAATATGCTTATGATGATGCTACTAAGCATATTGACATGAAGGCTAAATGTAATGAAGTATGCTTAATGTGGATTGTTGCTATGACTTGCTTTCCTTGATATGACTTAGTAAATGTGAAAGTTTCCTTGTCCATGAGTATTAACTAAAGATGAGATAAAAGAATGGTAAGTATGATTATGGTGGCCTAAAAGTGGTACCTAGTGTAGATGGGATTATGGGATCTTTATCTATGCGTTGCACAAGTATAACTTACGGTTACTTATGAGATGGTTCTATTTTGATATGATGATGTAAGTATTGACTATGATAGTATGAATTATGAACTATGACTACTCAAGAAGCTTTGCTTAGTATGGGTAGGAGTATGGGATCTTACTCATGCATTGCACAAGTAAACTTTGAGGGTGCTTATGCTATATTTCTATTATGCTATGATGAACTATATGTTGAATATGCCTGTGACTTATGGTTTTTATACTAATATGCATGATGATTCTCAAACTTGGTAAAGTGCATGCTTTTCATCTAAAATTTCCCTTTTAGCATGTTTAACAGTTTTTATGCATGGCTATCATACTTAGTGCATTTTTGTACTAACCCATATTTTCTACATTTTTCACAAAAATGTAGGTTCCGATTCTTAAGGAGATATTATTGTGGTTCAAGATTAGATCGATTATTCACCTAACTTGTGGTGAGTCCTCAAGATTCGAGGACGTATGAGTCATTTTTAGTTTCCTTCTAGTCATTTCATGTTTGGATTATGTTGAAAGGGTTGTGACCCTATTTTTTATTCAAAGATTGTATTAGATGGCTAATTGAGACAAGTTAGACTTCCGCTTGATTTTATAAAATACTTCGATTGTATGGATAAATTTTTAAATTTTTTGCATTATTTCTTTTATCCTATGTTATGATATGCTAAGGGGCTTGTATGAGACCTTTCATGGTTGAGTACGCCTTGTCACATCTGAGGGGTACTCCTGGGTCATGATAATTTTGGTAATCAGAGTACAAGGTTTAGAATGATTCTAGGATGATGTCTTATAAGCCACGTCTAGTAGAGTCTTGTTTATAGTGTGAAGCGCGCCACATTTATGAATGAGAGACTATAAGATTTTAGTAAGCTACACTTCTTTTATTACTCTTAAATCGTGCCATAGAGTTTAACTCTATAAAGTCCCTCTCCTAATCCGTCGTTTGTGTCTTCAAGATATGAATACACGAAGGGCTAACACTAGAAGAATGAAGGGTGACAATGTGAATGAAGAAGCTCCTCCTCAAGATAATCAAGCTCCACAAGCTTTGATCAATCCTCTGGCTATGACGGATGTGGAGGTTAGGTCGGCTTTGCTAATGTTGACCCAAGCCATGACGACTCAGGCTAAAGCCATGACAAATCAAGCCAAAGCTATGATGGCTCAATTCAATAGAGATTTTGTGACTCATGTGAACCCTAATGTGAATTATGTAGCTTCTAGATTAAGGGATTTTGCTAGGATAAGCCCTCCCGAGTTTCTTGGTTTCAAAGTCGGAGAGGATCCTCAAGAATTTGTGGATGAGCTTTATAAAACACTTGATGCCATGGGGGGGTGACTTCGGTAGAGAAAACGGAGCTAGCCTCTTACCAACTAAAGGATATTGCTCAAGTTTGGTATACTCAATAGAAGAAAAATAGGCCGACAGAAGCGGGTCACATAGAATGGGAGGTGTTTAAAAGGCATTTATTGATAGGTTTCTTCCATGAGAGATGAGGGAATCTAAGGTGGAGGAATTCATTAACCTTAGGCAAGGTAGCATGAGTGTTAACAAGTATGCCTTGAAATTTACCCAACTATCAAAGTATGCTCCATCTATGGTGGAAGATCCGAGGGATGAGATGAATAGGTTTTTGACGGGTATGTCCGACTTAGTTAGAGAAGAATGTGGTACGACAATGCTCCATGCTAAGATGAATATCTCTAGGCTTATGGTGTATGCCCAACAAATTGAGGAGTCAAAACTCAAGAGAAATAATAGAGAGGTAAAAAGAGTTAGGTCCGATGAGCAAGGTCAACCAAGGTTCAAAAAGAGATCCTTCAATCAAGATTCCTCCAATTATTCTCCAATTTTCAACAAGGATAGGGTGTCTAACCCTAAATATCAAGGAGGAAATGGAGGCGGTTCTTATTTTGAAAGATCTACATGTGCCAAATGTGGGAAGCAACATGTGGGTAAGTGCCTAGCCGGCATTGATGGTTGCTTTGGGTGTGGAAAGAAAGGTCATAAGATGAGAGATTTCCCGACACTCATGGAAAAAGGGAGAGAGGTTAAGCAAGCTCCTCCTCGTGGTCTGGTTCCCATTCCTCCAAATTATGGTTGCTTCTATGCACTCCGGTCTAGAGAGGATAAATGAGCCTTTCTGGAAGAAGGCACCGGTATGTTGATAGTTCCTTATAGATTAAAATCTTTTATTATATCCCTATGCTACTTGTTAGACTTTGATGTTAACCTTAGTAGGGGTTTTCTCCCAAGGGGGAGATGGTATGCTTAAATAGCAAGATTGTTGAGAGTTCCATGTGGCTTGTTTCATGTTTTGGAGTTATGTGTGATTTATATGTTTCCATGATCTCCTTATGATATGCATGTTCTTGAGAAATTCATGTTTAGAAAAAAAATGAGTTTTCATGATTTATATGTTCCTCATGTTGTTGTGCATTTAGTATGAGTTGCCTATATGCTTCTTGAGATAAATTGTTGAACATGATTTAACATGTTTTTTAGAGTAATTGCATAATTTGCTTCATGATTATTAAGTTGAACATGATTTGAGTTGGAGAAGGTAGTTCCTCCTATGAATGCTGAAATGTTGAGTTTTCATGCATAATGGGTTGTTGGTTGTAGTTCTTACTTCCTTGTGTTGCATTAAGTATGTTGAGATGGAGTTGATGTATCCTCATTTGAATTGTGACTTATTTTATGTTTCATGCATGATGGGCTGCTAGTCTTGAGTCTTAATTAATTCCGTCGTCATTCGAGGACGAATGTTCCCAAGGGGAAGATATTGTAACAACCCGGAAACTAGTAGGCTTAACTAGAGCTTGTCGTACAGGTTAGAGTCATAAAACTTGCATCTCGAACTTAGAATGAAGGTTTTAGGGGTTAAACGTCAAGGTACGACCACCCAAGGACCAACCAAGGGTCCTTCAGGAGGACCCTAAAGCCTAACCTCCAAGTTGCACAAAAACTGACCTACGGATCGGGACCTACGGGGCGTAGGTCCATCCACACCTCGTGGGTGAGCTTTGTAGCTCAAGACCCCACTCAACAGGCTGCAGACCACGAACCACGCCCAACCAGGATGGGCCATGGTCCCACCCACTGTTCGTGGGTCATGGGTCATGGATCATGCCTGCAATCTGCCCAAAGTCGGCCAAGGCTAGGGGTCATTAGGGAAATTCCTATTTTAGTTAGTTTGATGTGAGGTCATTTTATGTTGTTTTAATTCACCTGTATAAGTGTTTTTAAGTCATTAACTAACCCATACACTTCATAAAATCTCAAGATCCAAATCCATAACCAACTTTTCCCCAAATAAACTCTCTCTAGAATTCCAAGGAAGAAGAAGAAGAAAGGTGGAGCTAGGGTTGAAGAATCAAGGTATGGTAGCTCTTCATCTATGGGTAGCCTTCACCCATAGAGCCCCTCCAAAAACCCCAATTTCAAAGTAAGAAATCCCATAAAGCTAGGGTTTTACTCCAAGTCATGGATTTACTTCAAAAACGATATTAATGATTTAATTACTTTATATTATTATCAAATTGATGATTTATTACTGTTTTATGATGAATTCCTAAAAAATCAATGAATTATCCTATATTCTCAAATTATATCTTAAAGTGTGGGTATTAATTGATGTTAGTAGAATGTTATAGAATTATTAATGTTATGAATTTATTACTTGAATTATGTTATCATCCATGTCTAAAGTAGTAATTCTAGATGTGTTGATGAATCATGATCAATGGTCCTTCAAGGGAAATTTATGAGAATTATGTATGATTATGAAGTTTATGTACATGCTTATGAATACCTTGAGAATAATGTGATTATAACTATGATGAAATTGTGGTGTTGTTGAAACGCTATTCTCACATACACACTCATGAATAAAGTATAAATTAAGATTCTATGATTATGATAATGATGATGTGTTGGTTGAAAGGTTATTCTCAATTATACACTTATGAATGATAATGACATGTTGTGAAAGGTTTTCTCACAATATGGGGATTCTTAGTTGAAAGGCTATTATCACCTATTGAATCTATGAGATATCTTATGAATGATGTTGGGATGAGATGGATGCCCTCACGTGAGTTGAGGCGGGGTATCTAGTAACAATCTCTTTATCCCATAATAATGAACGCAAGTAATGAAATCTTAAGTACTCTGTGGGGAATAATGCTAAGCACCGAGTGGATATTGATATGAGATGGAAGCTCTCACGTGAATTGAGGCGGGGTTTCTAGTAGCAATCTCTTGAGATGGATGCCCATACATGAGTTGAGGAAGTATCTAGTAGCAATCTCCTTATCCCATAAATAATGTGCCCTCATTGGTTATTAGCTTGTGGATCCACCCAAGCTAAGTTAATGGTTCTACCTTAGGAAAGTAGGACACCCTTTTCGGTGTGGGTAACATCGGATTCCATGATTTGCTCATATGGTCTATATATGTCGGGAATAATGCTAAGCACCGAGTGGATATTGATATGAGATGGAAGCTCTCACGTGAATTGAGGCGGGGTTTCTAGTAGCAATCTCTTGAGATGGATGCCCATACATGAGTTGAGGAAGTATCTAGTAGCAATCTCCTTATCCCATAAATAATGTGCCCTCATTGGTTATTAGCTTGTGGATCCACCCAAGCTAAGTTAATGGTTCTACCTTAGGAAAGTAGGACACCCTTTTCGGTGTGGGTAACATCGGATTCCATGATTTGCTCATATGGTCTATATATGTCGGGAATAATGCTAAGCACCGAGTGGATATTGATATGAGATGGAAGCTCTCACGTGAATTGAGGCGGGGTTTCTAGTAGCAATCTCTTGAGATGGATGCCCATACATGAGTTGAGGAAGTATCTAGTAGCAATCTCCTTATCCCATAAAT
>JAJOOR010027953.1:0-23344 GCA_036250505.1 Solanum acaule
CCCCCCCCCCCCCCCCCCCCCCCCCCCCCCCCCCCCCCCCCCCCAAAAGGTCTTTTCCAAAGTTTAGTATCGTTGCAACAATTTCGGTCAAAGTTCGAATATATTTCAGACATTTTTCCCTTTAATTTAAATATAAATATATATTTGCATTAATGAAAATATTTATCTCACAAAAATTAGCTATTAAATAAATAATAACAATTAAACTAATACAAAATTCAACTGACATTATTACAAGTCATATGAATTTTTCTTCGTCTAAAATACTTAAATATTAAAAAATAGTAAATAAGTAAAACAAAAGGACAATGTTTTTATATCGTAATAACTATTTTGAAGAAAACTTTATGACAATCTAAATCATATAAGTAACATTGATGAATAAAATCATTCTTTTGTCTTAAGCAGAAAAAAAAACAAATCGTTACAATTCTCTAAATTTTAGAAAAAGATATTTAGAAGCATATATCTACATCAAAAGGAAATTGTTAACAAAAACAAATGAATTTAGATTACATCATGTTAAATTCATGTATTGGAACATTACATATTAATGTATATATTAAGCAAAAAAATAATTATTATATCATCAAAATTATTTTCGTCAAGTATTCAAGGTTATGGAACGTACTGTTGGGTTTAAGATCTTTTTTCTCTTCCTATGTGGATAAATAAAAGTCTTATTAGGATCAACCCACTTTAGTTCATAACCCCAATATTAAGTGGCATATATAAGGCTTATTTGGTATAATTTTCAGAAACACAAGAGAGATTCGTTTTAGAGATTGAGAGAAAGAGAGAAAAATCCCGTTTTTGCTTCAGGAAATTTTCTGGTCAGACAGTCCGGTTCAGATAGATTTTTTCGCTTCGTCAACCGTTGGATCGTGCTCAAATTCGAACTGCGAGTTCTCAGCATCTGGTTCTTCCAATTCAACGGTGGAGATCGGATTTGGACGTCTATATCTTCTGATTTTAGGGCGTGAACAGTAGCTCGTTTTTGGGTGAAATCTCTCCTTTAATTCTCTAGTTTTGGTGCAATCTTGTTTTATTGTTGCTCGTTGTTTGGCGCTTGTTTTGTGGCCTATTTTGGAGAACAATTTTGTAACTCTTGGTGTTTATAGTGGAGCTTTTGGTCCTGTGGTTTTTTACTCTTACCATCGAAGGGTTTTCCACGTAAATCAATGTGTCTTGTGTGATTGGCTTGTTCTTATCTTATTGGTTTAGTTTGGTTGATATACTTGCTATCCATTGTTCGTATGGCTTGATTTGGTTTGTCTTCTCTTGGTTCAAATTGAAAGGAAAAGTTTAGACTTGGGTATTATTCCGTTGTTATCCTGTCGGACATTCTAGTTAGTGCCTTGCATTTCCCAACAAAGTGGTATCAACACATTGGTTATTGTTCATTATTGATTTGAATGATGAAAATCTCTTTAGAGAAGGAAAGTCCTAATGAAAGCTGGAAGGTAAGTCAATTCTTTTAGGATAGATCGAAAGTTCCATCAGGCAAATATGAGAAAGATGGTTTGTTTGAATGGTAGTTAACTATCATATTTGGAGAGGCAAGATGAAAGATCTTCTATTTGTCAAGAAAATGTATTTACCTGTGTTTACCTCTAATAAACCCCAGTCCATGACGGATGAGGAATGGGAATTTGAGCACTTGAAGGTTTGTGGATATATTAGACAATGGGTTGAAGATAGTGTTCGAAATCATATTGTGAATGAGACACATGTCAGAAGTTTGTGGGATAAGCTCGAGATGCTATATGCTTCGAAGACTGTCAACGATAAGTTGTTTCTATTGAAACAATTGATAAATATTAGGTATAAAGAGGGCACTCCTATTTCTGATCATATTAATGATTTTCAGGGTGTTCTTGACCAGCTATCTGGAATGAATGTAAAATTCGATGAAAAAATACAGGGACTATGGCTTCTTAATACTCTTCCAGACTCTTTTGAAACTCTTCGAGTTTCTTTAACTAATTCTGCTCCCAGTGGTGTTGTGACCATTGAATATGCTAAGAGTGGTGTCTTGAATGAAGAGATGAGAAGAAGATCTCAAGTATCAACTTCTTTTACTTCACACTCCGATGTTTTGGTTACTGAAGATAGGGGGAGAAACAAGTTCAGAGGTCAGAGATAAAAGTAGATGTAAGTCAAAGTCTAAATACAAGAATGTTACATGTGACTATTGCCTAAAGAATGGGCATATCAAGAAATATTGTTTTAAGTATAAGAGAGATATGAGACAACAAAAGAAAGAAGGTGACAATGAAATCGTGTTGTTGTTGTTGCTAATGATGATCTTCTTGCTTTTTGTGATGAAAATGCCGTCAATCTTGTTCGCAATGAGTCTAGCTGGTTTGTGGATTCTGGTGCTACTTCTCATGTCATTCCCAAGAAGGAATTATTTTCTCCTTATACTCTAGGTAATTTTGAGATGTTGAAAATGGGTAATAATCATGAGGTTGCAGTTCTTGGTATTGGGACAGTTTGGTTGGAAAGTAATAATGGTTCCAAACTAGTTCTCAACAATGTCAAACATGCTCCAGATGTTCGCTTAAATTTGATTTCCGTGGGATACCTTGATAATGAGGGTTATGTTAATACCCTTGGTGCTGGTCAGTGGAAGCTTACTAGAGGTTCGATGGTTGTAGCCCGTGGTGACAAGTTTTCTAACTTGTATGTTTTTCAGGGCTCCATTTTTAAAGGCTAAGTAAATTTGGTGGAGAATGATACTTCATCATTGTTATGGCATAGTAGACTGAGTCATATGAGCGAGAAGGGGATGAATAATTTGGTTAAGAAGAATTTCCTTTTTAGAGTGAAACAAACAAAGTTGAACAAGTATGTTCATTGCGTAGAAGGTAAACATAAGAGAGTTTCTTTGCAGAGTCATCCGCCTTCAAGAAAGCTTGATTTGCTGGAGTTGGTACATTCTGATTTGTGTGGTCCTTTTAAGGTAATATCTTATGGTGGTGCACTTTATTTTTTGACTTTTATTGATGATTATGCACGCAAACTCTGGGTATTCTCTTTGAAGTGCAAGAATCAGGTATTTGATGTGTTCAAGAGTTTTCAAGCCTTGGTTGAGAGACAAACATGAAAGAAATTGAAATGCATTTGTTCTGATAATGGTGGTGAGTATATTGGCCCTTTTGATAGATATTGCAGAGAGCATGGTATTCCGCATCAGAAAACTCCTCCAAAGACTCCTTAGCTTAATGGTTTGGAGGAAAGGATGAATAGAACTTTTGTTGAGAGTTAGATGTATGCTTTCAGCTGCTAAGCTGTCAGATTCCTTTTGGGCAGAAACACTTAATACTGCTGCATATGTTATCAATTTATCTCCTACTGTTGCTTTGAATGGTGGTGTCCCTGACATAGTTTGGTCTGGTAAGAATGTTTCTTATGATCATCTTAAAGTTTTTGGGTGTAAAACATTTGTGCATGTTCCTAAGGATGAAAGGTCAAAGTTAGATGTTAAAACTAGGCAATATATCTTTGTTGGTTATGGTCAAGATGAATTTGGCTATCGTTTCTTTGATGTAGTTTAGAAGAAACTGTTAGAAGTCGTGATGTTGTGTTCTTTGAAGACCAAACAATTGATGATCTTGACAAACTTGAGAAAGTTGATTATCAAAGTAGTGACAACCTAGTTGACGTTGATCAAGTGCCTTTGACTATTCCACCAGGTGAAAATCAAGTTGATATTGAAGATTGTGATCTTATTCAGAATGACCACAATGCCGCTGATGCTCCAGTGCAAGATGATGTGGTTGGTCTGCAACCAACTATTATTGATGCTCCAGAGAGTTCTCTCAGAAGATCTACTAGAGAGAAAATACCTTCATCTCGTTATTCTTCCAATGAGTATGTAGTCTTGACTGATGGGGGGAGAACCAGAGTGTCTTGATGAGGCCATGAAAAGTGAAGAAAAAGAAAAGTGGTTTGATGCTATGAAGGATGAAATGAAGTCTCTACATGATAATCATACCTTCGATTTGGTTATTTTACCTAAAGTTCGAAAAGCTTTGAAAAACAGGTGGGTTTTTTGGGTGAAACATGAAGATGGTAACCCAGTTCTACGGTACAAGGCTAGATTAGTTGTGAAGGGTTTAGCCAGAAAAAAAGGATTGATTTTGATGAGATATTCTCTCCAGTTGTGAAGATGTCATCCATCCGTGTGGTTCTAGGCTTGGCTGTAAATCTGGACTTGGAAGTTGAACAAATGGATGTTAAAATTGCTTTTATCCATGGTGACTTGGATGAAGAAAATTATATGGAGCAGTTGGAAGGCTTTGAAGTCAAGGGAAAAGAAAATTATGTTTGCAAATTGAAGAAGAGCTTGTATGGTTTAAAACAAGCTCCCAGGCAATGGTACATGAAGTTTGGTTCTTTTATGAGTCACCAGGGCTTCAAGAAGACTTCTTTAGACCATTGTGTTTTTGTGCAAAAATTCTCTGATGGTGACTTTATTATCATTTTGCTTTATGTTGATGACATGCTTGTTATTGGTCATAATGTTTGCAGGATTAAAGAGTCGAAGCTAGCGTTGAATAAGTCTTTTGCCATGAAAGACTTGAGACCAGCAAGACAGATTCTTGGCATGCAGATTGTCCGTGATAGAGATGTCAAGAAGTTGTGGTTGTCACAAGAGAAGCATATTCAGTAAGTACTTCGTAGATTCAACATGGACAAAGTTAAGGTTGTCAATACACCTTTAGCTATGCACTTCAAATTAAGTAGTAGAGATTGTCCTTCCAGTGATAGTGAGAAGGAAGATATAAAGAAAATTCATTATGCTTCAGCTGTTGGTAGTTTGATGTATGCAATGGTGTGTACAAGACCAGATATTGCTCATGCTGTTGGTATTGTTAGCCATTTTCTTTCTAATCCGGAAAGAGAACATTGGAATGCTGTAAAGTGGATTATGAGATATCTCTGTGGTACTTCTAGTTTGAGTTTGTGTTTTGGTATAGGGAAGCCTATTCTTTGTGGTTACACTAATTCAGACATGGCTAATGATGTTGATACTCGTAAGTCTACTTCAGGCTACTTGATTACTTTTGCAGGGAGAACTGTGTTTTGGCAATCTAGGTTGCAAAAATGTGTTGCTTTATCTACTACAGAGGTTGAGCTTATTGTTGCTGTTGAAGCTTGCAAAGAGTTGATCTGGATGAAGAGATTTTTGGGGGAACTTGGTTGTGCTCAAGAGAGGTATGTGCTTTATTGCGACAGTCAAAGTGTTATTCATCTTGGCAAGAATTCTACATTTCATGGTCGGTCTAAACACATTTATGTGAGGTATCATTGGATTCGAGATGTGTTGGATTTTAAGTTGCTTGAACTTGAAAAGATCCATACCAATGATAATGGTTCCGACATGATGACTAAAGCTTTGCCAAGAGGAAAGTTTGGGGATTGTTGCATGATCGCCGGGATGGCGGTCTCCTCCACATAGTTGTGAGGGGGAGAATTGTTGGGTTTAGGATCTTTTTTCCCTTTCTATGTGGATAAATAAAAATCTTATTAGGACCAGCCCACTTTAGCCTATAACCCCAATATTAAGTGACATATATAAGGCTTATTTGGTCTTATTTTAAGAAACACAAGAGAGAAAAATCAAGAGAGATTCGTTTTAGAGATTGAGAGAAAGAAAAATCCTGTTTTTGCTTCAGGAAATTTTCTGCTCAAATAGTCCACTTCAGACAGAGTTTACCGCTTTGTTAACCGTTGGATCGTGCTCAAATTTGAACTGGGAGTTCTCAACATCTGTTTCTTGCAATTCAACGGTGAAGATCGAATTTAGAGGTCTGTTGATTCTGATTTTGGGGTGTGAACAATAGCTTGTTTTTAGGTGAAATCTCTCCTTTAATTCTCTAGTTTTGGTGCAATCTTGTTTTATTGTTGCTCGTTGTTTGGCGCTTGTTTTGTGGCCTATTTTGGAGAACAATTTTGTAACTCTTGGTGTTTATAGTGGAGCTTTTGGTCCAGTGGTTTTTTACTCTTCACATCGAAGGGTTTTCCAAGTAAATCGTTGTGTCTTGTGTGATTGGCTTGTTCTGATCTTATTGCTTTAGTTTGGTTGATATATTTGCTGTCCATTCTTCGTATTACTTGATTTGGTTTGTCTTCTCTTGGTTCAAATTGAAAGGGAAAGTTTAGACTTGGGTATTATTCCGTTGTTATCCTGTCGGGCATTCTTGTTAGTGCCTTGCCTTTCCCAACACGTACCCTCTTAAGATAGAACGACTTACTTCATTAGAATAGTGGTACCTCATATTCTGCTAAACTTCGAAATCACTCAATGACAATAAATCACACAAAAAAATTTAAAATGCAAGAAGAAGAAGAGTACAAGATTAAAAAAAAAATTGTGGTTGAAAAATTAGAGGAATCTCTCTATTTATAGCCAACAAAGGGTAGTATGAACAAATATTTTTTGTGTCTTATCTAAAAAGTCATGACATTTCAGAGAAGTCACGATCCTTTGAAAAAGTCACGACTTATTAAAAAAGTCATAACTCTTTGGAAAAGTCACAACTCATCGAAAAAGCACAACCCTTTGAAAAAAGTCACAACTTATCAGAAAAGTCACAACTTATCGGAAAAGTCACAACTTATTAAAAAAGTCACAACCGAAGTTAGGAATATTATAGTAATTTAACATTCAAGTTAGGAGTTCATGCTTCCAATGTAATATAGATAGATATGATGATGATTAATTACACTTTTGGTAAAGAAGTAGGTCCTAAATGAAACTAACTCTAAAAGGACTATGCAATGTTTTTAAAATAGACATAGTAATATATCATGTAAATGAAGATCCACATTTCACTTTTTGTTACATAATCAAATCTCTTTATTTTGAGATCATACGGAATTTATTTTGTTATTATAGTAAAATATTATTATAGAAATATATACTAATATAATATGACATAAATGATCTATTTCAAATAAATCTTAATCGTTGTAATAAAATATTATTCTAAAAATAATTGTTATAAAGTATTGAAATTCAAACCTTCATCACTAGAATGAAGATTTGGACAACTCACTAACTGAGCTACATGAGCCGCTATAATCTATTGAGCTCAGCTTACCAGAGTTAACCTTATTTAGATAAGTAAATTATTTTAGTTTATAATAAGAAAATAATATTAAATTGATCTTATTAAAAATGAAGAACATTTAGTAAAGGGATGAGTGTTTCTTAAGAAGTGTGCTTAAATTAAAACAATGTCATCATTATCAACAAATATGAAATTTGGATTTTTAATATTATAAATTGAGATTTACAATTCTATCACATTTCATTCGACTATTAAGTTTAAATTGTAATGATCTTGAAGGTCATTTTCAAATTTTTCTGAAAAATTATCATTTTACCTATTCTGACAGTTCCCTCGAGTCATGTTTGATCAACTTTTGAGGTTAGATTGGAAATCAGAACGAAAAGTTGAGATTTTTTTGAAAGTATTGGAGTTTCGGAAGCTTTTAAGTTGAAATGATTGACTTTAGTCAACATTTGGAGTTGTGTCTCAGAATGGAATTTCGTCAGTTGCACCAACTTCGGAACGTAGTTTTTGGTCTAGATGAAATGTTGGTTTGAGTCTCAAGGCTTTTGGTTTGAATTTGAGCCATTAGACAAGATGCGGGACAAGTTAAGACTAAATTTGACTTAAGTCAATGTTAGAGGTTAGAAAGGTCATTTTCAAATTTTGATGATTCCACTAGGTCTATTTGGTGATATTTGGTCTAATTAAAGATTTAGTTCAGTTCCTTAAGCTTTTGGATGAATTTCATGTCCTTATTTAGAAATTTGGAGATTCTTAAGTTAAAGTTCACTTTAGTCAACATCGGGTTAAGGTGACCTTGTTTGAGAATTTTATGATTTCATTGAGTCCAAATATTATTTTCAAGCTACTAGCATATTTGGTTCGTGTTTCGGAGGTTCCGAATGAGTTTTGAGTGAGTTTCTAACCTTTCTAGGTGCTATGACGTTGTTTTAGCAATTTGTGTCAACTAAGAGGTTCGTTATTAGTTTTAAAGATCGAAAAATTATTTTGAAACTTCTGAAAGTTTGATGATAAATTATAGGATTGATCTTCAAATGTTAGTGCATTTCTCTAAAACGATATTGGACTTTTACCA
The DNA here is from genome assembly GCA_036250505.1 of Solanum acaule. Classification (NCBI taxonomy): domain Eukaryota; kingdom Viridiplantae; phylum Streptophyta; class Magnoliopsida; order Solanales; family Solanaceae; genus Solanum; species Solanum acaule. Next base: position 8,164 of record JAJOOR010027953.1, read on the forward strand.
CGATATATGAAATAATTATTTACTGAGCAGAAATAATATAATTTGACTGGACAAACGAACACAAAATTGAGTTTCGGTTGAATATACAAGTTCATATCATTATTTAAGACATTTACGGAAAATAATTGGATCATCTCAATATCGTATGAGGAAGTCACGACTCTTTTAGTGAAAAATTTAACTCACTGGTTTCAGATGTAAATATTGTTGTTCATGTATTTAAAATTTCAGACTGTGTTCATTTGGTATTTTGAGCATATTGAGAGTTCTAGAGCTCAGAATGGAATGATTCTTGTGGCATTCTTCTAGATTTAATATAGGGGTTAGTATCCAATCCATATTTAGGCTTTCTCTCATGATTTCTTAATTTGATTTTCTTTCCTTATATGTTAAGTTCTTGGGGAAAATTGAGATTTTGTCGATTTGAATTCAGTTTTCTGTGAAAAATGTATATTTATGATCCTCGTGTTATGGATAAACTAATTTTTGGCATTAACATAGCTTGTTGATAAATTGAGTATTTCAAGGTTTGACTCCATTTTGGAATAAAATATCATATTTGAACTTACCTAAGCATGAATAAAATATTTTCAATAAATATTTTATGTTTGAGTCGAAATTTTGAACCCGAGTATTGGGGGTTTTTCTCGTGAACTTGTGTTTTAAGTAAATTAGAGTTGATCATGATTTCAACTCGTCTTTCTTTACGATTTCACTTGTGAGTTTCAAAACCTTTGGGTATTATGATTTTCTATTTTAAAAAATTCCAGATTTATTATTGGCGCTCATAATTGACTTTTTGGAATGTTTCGAACCCGATGTTTAAAATCAATATTATGGGCGTAATCGTTCATATTTTCTTATGGGTATTCTATATTTGATTATTTGGTGTAGATTATGTGGATTGACATAAAGGAAATGTTCAAGTTTCTATTTGATTTCTCCACCTTAAGGCAAGTGGACCTCTTGACCCTTCATTAAGTGTATTAAACCTTGTATGCCTTATTGTGTAAATGTGAGTAATGAAAATTGATGAGAGGATTAGTAATATTCTTATTCTTATTAAATATTGAATGAATTCTAGTGTTGATATTGTGGCGTAAAAAGGGAATTATTGTTATACTATTGTATGATGTGTCTTGAATACTTGGATGGTTATGTTAATTCACCTTGATTAATTGTGATTGGTTGTTGGTGTTGGAATCTCATCCTTTCATTGAGTATTTGTACATGCCTATTTGTATTGGAACTGAGGCGTTGTTATGATGGGCACTATGTGATGTTGATGAAAAATAAGAAAATAAAGAGAATGTATCATTTCGAGGGACGTGTCACACGTCGTGAAAATTTTTATTATATCAAGGATCGTATCGCATACTATGATGTATACTATGATTTCGAGGGATGTGTTGCACGCTGTGACAGATTCCTTAATATCGAGGATTGTTTCGCACGTTGTGATGATTGCATGACAAATATGTTCCCCATGAATCCAAGACTAAGATTCAGTGAGTGGGTATCATTAGAACATACATGCATCACTCTATATGACATTTCACTACATTGCATTACATTTCATCCTTGTATTATGATATTCATGAGTGATGTTGTGGCCTTGTGATTGTTAAATTATGGAAAATTGTCATGGCATATACATTTATATATGTTGAGGTGCAAGTCGTAATGTTCTATATGTATTCTATTGTTATTGTGTGAATACTGTTAGGATGGGCTGGTTGATTCTATGCAGATTGTAGTTTATGGAGGTTCGAATTGTGTGTTGTAGTACTTGTGTTTTGTATTACTTAACTTAGAGTCATTTGGGGTGCTTGCTGAGTATTGTTGTTGTTTGGTTTTCACTTCCTCTCTTTCTATACTAGTGTAGGTTACAAGCCCGGATCATTTTGACCATTCTCTTCTCATCTTCGTCTAAATCTTGATTTGGGAGTTCGTGAGTTATTTGCTTGTCATCTCGACATACATCACTACTCTTTCACTATGTCTTGTTCTATTTTAGATACAAAGAAATCAGACTTATATTTTCTTTGAATCCAATTTAATACTTAGAGGCTTGTACACGTGACATCAGTTTTTGGAGACATTTTGAGTTATGTTATATTTATTTACAATGTTCATATTATGTTAGCCTGTATTCTATTTTAGTTCCGTATTTATCATGTTTATTTGGGTTTAGGTTGACCTATCTTGGTGGGATAAGAAAGGTGTCATCACACTCAATTTTCTTATCGTGACATAAATTATCATTTAGTCTTATCTAATGATTTTTTTTTCAATATATAAGTTGTAAATGAAAATTGAGTTCAAATGAACAAAACATTTATTAGATTCAACTTGCACAAATCTCTATGAATTATCCGACTATGTATTTTGCACAAATCTCTCACTAATTTTTGTATCTGACCCCATTTGTCTATCACATACAAATTAAGTATTTAACAAAAAAAAATACGATAGTTCAGTTCAGAAAGCATTTTGTATTTATATAAGATCCAAAAAGATTCTTGAAAAAATGTGTGACACAGATAATTTACTCTGACACAAACATCATTAATTGATTCTATGGGTCAAACTCATAACTTATAAGTTGTTGGAGAATAAATTTAAAGTTTCTCTAAGGGCCTCGTTCCAAATATTAAACAAAATTATGCTTTAATTTTAACAAATTGAAATCTATTATACAATAACTTGTTTCTGATTGAACACCTAAACACATAACATTCAACTAAAATTTTGAAAAAAGATCTATGTATATTTTTAAGCACTCATTACATAGATACGTTTGCCACTTAAATTAATCATCTCCTTTAATAATTATACATATTAACCTCAAGAAGCTGTAAAATCTTTCGCGTGTTTCAATTGATATAGACATGTATGATTAAATGAGGTGATATATCTCATATGATTACACATTGGACGTTTGAGATTATACATAATATATATTTAAAAAATAAGTTTAAAATAAAATTATATGATATGAATATTAATTCTATCACATATTCAAATGTTCAATTGAAATAAATCATAGTTAGAGTCCAAATTTATGTAGAACCCGAGATTTCACGAAGTTGAGGCGCGTGCGAGATGCTTGAATGTCACGTAAGTAAAAAAAATATATACAAAATTACAAAATAAAATGAATTGGGGAATAATAGGACATGAGTTTAGTTAAGATGTGTGTCTGAAATTTCGATCATAATCTTAAAATACTTGTGTCTTATCCCTAAAATAAATATTCACTGAAAATAGGCAACTTTAACATCTTTTGTGAATTTCCATGGGCCCTTAATTTTACTATTTTTTTTTTTTACAACTTTATATAATCTGTGGGCACTTTTAAACTTTCATGTACCAAAAATTCCTCAATTTTCCTTTTAAAGTTTCAGTTACAAACAATTTTTGAAGAGAAATGAAATTCATGAGAACTCATAGTGGAACTGAAATTTTCATGAAATCATCATTTTCTTTTAGTCTTTTTCTGCTTTATTTTGTATCTTTCTTATTTTCAATTTTGTATTTTCGTGCAATTCTACTTCGAAAACTATTTTTTCTCGTGACAAGCTACGAGAAAGGTATGTATATACTTTATTTTTCCACGTTTCATTTATGAGATTATTTTATTCTTCAATTTTAATATTACTATTGTTTTCTTTACTTCAATTATTGCATTATTTATTGTTGTTATTTAAGTCGCTGATTATCAGAAACAACATCTCTACCTTCACTAAATAGGAGTTACTACTGCACGCATATACCCCACATTTTCAGACCTCACTTCTGAAATTACATTGAGTACGTTTATTGTTTTTATTAATTATTTCTCTATTTCTGTCATTTTTTCCCTTATAATATAAGCATTGAAATCTGTGTATTTCTTTTCTTCTTCTTTTTTATGGAATTTTGTAACCCACAGTAAAATAATTTCTGGGATTTTAGTGGAATATGCTCTTCAATTCAACGTACCATTTTTTTAGAAAAAAGGATAAAAAAGTTTCCCTTTTTTTAAGATCTATTTGGCCAAAAGTGAAGGAAGGTTCTTGTGTTTGATGATTTCCAAGAAGCCCAACTAGACCTATAAATATTTGAGAAAATTTCCTAGTTGGTTCTTAGTACTCAAAGAGTAATAGTTATATATAGAGTCAGTGAAAATAATTTTTATATTATCAAGTTAGTAGTAACATTTTTGTAAGGTTAGCAATTCATGTATGTTGTAGTAATTTATATGTTATTATCTTATTAATTACTTGATTGTTATGTTGTTGCTGCATTCGTGTTGGATCCTAAAAATTAATATTTTTTTGTAGGATTCGACACACAACTACGACATTGTAGGAAAAATGTTGATTTCTTAAATGATTCGTGCTATGTGAAAAATGTTGATTTCTTGAATGATTCGTAAGTGCTAGCTATCGTCGATGTAGAAATTATACACACAAGCAAGTTGTGTTGCTTGAACTCTTCAAAATTGTTGCCACAATCGTGTTGGATTCTCCAAAAAGGACTATTTTTGAAGGATTCGAGCAACATAGCCTCTGAATGTATAAGTATTTTTACACCAACAATACATAGAACTTAAAAACTCATTCAAGAAACCAATTTTTTTCATTTCTTGAAATTTTGTGAGAATTAACTCATGATAATAGTGTTTTCTCTTATTTATTTATTTTTTAAAAAAGAATTTCCCTCCTATTGGCAACATCATGATTCATGATAGAGTTTTATTTTGAAGCAAAGGAAAATCAATGGTATTTAATGGAGATTTTCAAGAAAGAAGATGTATGGAGTCAACATGTTGTGAAGAAGAAATTATCCATTACTTAAAAAATGATCCCAAAAGCTAAAATTGCTACAATTAGCAACAATGAGTCTACTCATGTGCCAAAACAATCATCATCTCCTATTAACATTTCTGATAGGTCCAAGATTTACAAAAAGAAATCATCAAGTACATTCATGAAGAATGGTAGTTATAGTGGAAGTGTTGAAGAAGATGAAGATTGTGATGATATTGAAATGTTGTCACCACATGAATATTTGGCTAAGAGGGTTGCTAGGAGTCAAATTGATCCTCCTTCTATGTGTGAAGGTGTTGGGAGGACACTTAAGGTAAGAGATCTTATTAGAATGAGGAATGCTATTTTAATCAAGACTGTGTTTTTGGAAAAAAATAATTAACTATACCAATGTTTTTTATAGGTTACAGATTTGAGTCGTGGAATTAGTTGTTGAGTCTAGCATCAAGGTAGATTGCGTATATCACACCTCACTAGGTTGCATCATTTCACTGAACTCTGTGCGAAGAGGAGAATGTTTTGTGCACCGCTATGTCCTTTTATAGTTTTCTTATTTGTAAAGCAACAAGCTATCCGTAGTCGAGCTAGTGAATTTCAAATATTGAATAGTTAAGAATTTAGTGGTTCCAATTTTAATTTGTCTATGCCATAGTAGGCATAAACATTATTGAAGAATGATTATTATGGAAATGTTGATTATATTGTATAAGAAGATGAATATTGTGATGATTATGGTTATGAAATTGTACCACCTCATGAATGTATATTGCCAGAATGGTTGCTAGGAGTCAAATTGTTTCTTTTTCTATGTGTGGAGGTGTTAGTAAATTGTGGAATGCCATTTTAACAAAGGTTGGTTTCTTGGAATAAATCATTATCATTATAGTAAACTAGTTCTCGAATACGTGTGTTGCACGTGTATTCTATGTTAACTAGTATAAATTTTTTTTAAAAAGAAAAAAATTGAGCAGATGTAAGAATTTCAAAAGAAGACCACGCAAACTAAGTCACGTAATTAATATAAAACAAAATCTGAAGATTGAAGATGCAAGCAATGAACAACAAAGAGCAAAAAAGAACAAAAAATATATATAAGCAAAACTGAGGTCTACACAACTTAAAGGAAAGTTAATTGAAGAAACTAATATAAAAAGAATATACCTTTATCCAGAGAGTGTTGTGCATACACCAAATTTTGAGCATTTTAAAGAACAAAGCATTATAATAAATTGATAATGGACCAAATGCTAAAGCTATTGATTTTACTGAAGGTAAAAGGATATGAAAAGTTTTTTTAACATATGGAAGCTAAAAAAAAATAGAAAACAAAAGAAATTTGTAATGCCATAACTAAAGAATTAAAGTATAACTCTTGGAATTCAAATTATGTTATTATGTAATTAAAATATTATTATTTAATTATACATTTAATCATTTTAATTAAGTGGAAGGGCAAAACAGTAATCCAACTTTGAGGTTAGGATAAGTGGAAGGGCAAAATGGTAATCCAACTTTGAGGTTAGGAGCTTCCCACTTTTAGTAATATACTAGTTATGGACATGTGCAATGCATATGTATCCTATCAAGTATTTCAAACTTTCTAAAATGACATGAATATTAGTACAACATACATGTGCAAGTGTTTCCAATTTGAAAGCAAAAATACAATGTTCCATGTGAAAATATATGTTGCAACAATATAAAACAATTGCAAAAGACACTATAATGTTACTCTTGAACAATATACTTCAGGTAGAATATTCAATAATCTTGCTGATTTATATTACTAAAATCTAAACAAAATGAAGTTTAATTACTTCATTCTTATAATATTACAATCAAAATGTCCAAAAGCAATGTCATCACACCAACCATTTGAGTTTTAACACTGCAGAAAACTACCATCAATATAGAGTGCTCATATTTAAGAAAATTATTAGGCTTAGTGTCGCACAAATATGAATGGAACTGTCATTTTTATTTGAAAATGAAGTTGTTAATCTCATTCATACAAATAGTAGAAGAACTAAACATAAAACAAAAAGGGTGAAAATGAACAATATATGTATGTGTTCGCAACAATATATTAGATAGACGATAAAGTAACATAATTAAAATCTTTCATTCAAAGTAACAATTTTTTAAAAATCTTTATTTAAATTAATTTGAATTTAGACAATTGACAATATGGATATCTGAGCATATTGCATAAATTATTCTAGTATTATCAAACTCATCATACATTAATAGAAGTTTTGTCGATTAAGTAACAATTACTAGAACAATAACACAATGACAAATAAAAATAAATTCCCACAACAATGCAAAATGATACAAGAATTACATAAAAATGTGAATTGCAAACCAAATTTAATTTGGACAACCATACCTTGACTCCAAAATGGAAAAGAAAATTTAAAATTATGAGCTAATAAACAAAAGATCTCAAGGAATAGGTCATCTATTCTATACTTCTAAGTTCAACTATTCTATTGTAAGAAAACTTCTCTTTTTCATGATTTCATCTCTTATACTTCTAACTTCGACTATTCTATTGTAAGAAAGCTAGTTTCAAAATGATGTTATATGTTCTTCTCCTCAGTTAGCTTATTGACAATATGTTATATATTTATCTAGAAAGAAGATTAGAGAACCGTAGATGGCAAAAAAAAAAGAATATGATGATCTAGGGACAAGCAAATTGTGGCTATAATTTACTGGTATTTATAGTGATATTTAACTGTCTGTTCACTTACCAAAATTCAATAATGAGACACATTGAATTACGACACATAAATTTTATTTTTGGTTTCAAAATTCAAAGAGTCATTGAATTGGAAGAGTTTCAATAATGAGACACATTGAATCATGACACATAAATTTTATTTTTAGTTTCAAAATTTAAAGAGTCACTGAATTTGAAGAGTTTTATACATTGTTTTGTCTTCTACTTTAATTAAATTAATTAATCTAATCAACTATAATTATAATGCCATAACATAAGAATTAAAGTATAGTTGTTAGGCTTCATATATATCATTATGTAATTAAAATATTAATATTTAATAAATTAAGTAACCATATAATATATTATACATAGATTATTTTAAGTAAATTGAAGGAGAAAAATAAAAATAGATACAATTTTTTTTGGAAAAATGTAACTAATTTATTTTTTAAAAGGATAAAAATGTCTAACAATTTTCTATGAATATATTTTCTTTGAATTTTTGACTTAACACCTTTTCACTTTAAGAATTTAGTGTAATATAATAATAATATTATATAATTACTATTCAATATTTAATTGATTAGCTATTTCATAATATTTTTATTTAGTGTAGGGGTAAAATGGTATTTCATGTTATGGTTTTCGACACTTCCAATATTGAGCATAAATCTGTGTAAAAAATCACTAAATTGCAACAAATAGTCAACATGAACCATGAGTCATTTAGTACAAAATTGAACATATAGAATATGATTTTTAGACATTAATAATAGAAACAACGGTGAGAAAAACATATTAAATAAAATAGTGGCAAAACTAAGATTTTTACTAAAAGGGATTCAAAATATGAAGAACTAAACACACGAAGGTTCAACATATGCTACATATACATAAACAAATTTATTTAAACCATATGTATAAATAGTGTAATTTTCCGTCAAAGAGGGTTTGAATGAACCCTCTTGGCCTTAATGAATCCCCCGATAAAACAGATGGGTCAAGAATGATCCTTTCATCTTCATCTCATATCAATTTCCATTAAGATTATGCTTTGTAATAACAATAAATATAAGTGAATAGATTCATTTTCTAATCAGGGTGGCTTGCATTTTTCTTAAACTTTTTGTAACCCTTAAAATTATTGTGTCGCGTAACTCTTACAAATCTCTATGACTTCATTGCATTATACGTTAGCTTATAAATAACTTTAGGAAATGACTGTTCAAATACATTTTATACTGCAGCATTTGAATCTGATCTATAATTATACATGAAAGATAACTTTTCAAATTACTTATCTATTTTTTCAAATTAATTAAGGAAATCAATGCATTGATTTTGAAAGAATACATTATACATGCATTTGAATCTAGTCCATATTATTGAACCACACAAAGTAACCTTTCAAATTCTTAACCTTTTGAGAGTAACTAAGAAAATTAATGCATTGTTTTTTAAACGAATGAATTATATTAATTTAACATCTTCTCACTTTTAGTATTTAGTATAATATAATATGATTAGGTACTTAATATTTAATTAATTAAATATTTTATAATATTATGATTGAATGTAGGAGTAAAATGGTAATCCAACTTTGCACTTGGGAGTTTTTCACTTTTAGGAGTAATATATATGTGAATATGATATATGATATGATAATTTTTAAAATTTATTTTATACAAAAAAATTATTTACTTTGAGATAATTTCTAAATATTTCTTATACTTTTTTCATAATTTTTATCTCTTAACATATTATTTCAATTTTTTTGAGGACTTAAAATTTTGGATGATCCAATAAAAATTATAGTCTATAAATTAGAATTTTGAATGGTCCAATAAAAGTTATAGTCCATAAATATTAGTAACTCTAATGAAATTCAAATCAAAATTAAATCAATACTAATGCTAACACAAAATAATTAATTCAACACGAATGACAATAATGTTGAATATTTGTTCTTTAGTTTTACATTGATTTTGACATTTAAAATGAGTGAAAATCATGTACAACCCCAAACTTTACTTTATAAATCAAACTCCCCCCTCAACTTTGAGAAATAATCAATCTCCCTCCACCCCACCTTTTCTAATTGACTTTTTTAAATGCCTATTCTACCCTTACACTATCAACCTTTATTTTTTTTTATACTGTACTTCTTTTAAAATCATAATATTTTTATATTTTAATCTATATATTTTGTTACTTAATATTTTGTTTGTAATCTGCTCTAACTAGCCAAATACAAGATGCATCTCCATCTTTGTAGGTCATGGTTGTTGTAGGTTATCTTTCTCCATTCTACCTTTAGTATATCACCTTTCAGTCTCTAATAAACAAGTCTTATGCTGAATTAAGACATTTGCATTACATCTTGTAGTCTATAACCAGCCAGCTCAAAGGTCTTTGTAGAAGCTAATATCTTTTTATCATCCATGAGGCAGGAGTAGCTTTGTTTCCCATACATTTTCATTTTATATGTAGCAGTTGTGGATCCACTTTACCCACAAGTTATCCTTCTTTAAACACACACTCCATATATGTTTGCATATAGCAACCTTGTTTCAGGTTGCTATATCAAGAAAGCCCAAACCTCCAGCAGTTTGAGGACTACAATGACTTTCCCAAGCGATTAGAGCAGTCTTTATTGTGTCAGCTCCACCGGACCATAAGAACCTTTTGCATATGAACTCTACTATTTGTACCCTTTTTTTTTATAAGAGAAAGGCTTGTGACCAGAAAATCTGAACTCAAAAGAGTACAACTTTGATTAACTGCACTATGCCAACATAGATAGGAATCTAGCAGTCCATGACTATCTTTGCAAGCATTTTTCTATCAGGGGCTTGTGTTGTACTACTTTGGTCCTCTTGGTGGTGAAAGGAACGCCTAGGTATTTTGAAGGGTAATGTCATGATCCGACTTCCCGAGTTAGGATGGAACTGTTGGGTATTAATTGCCCTGAGTTTCTTACCATAAATAGGTTTTCCTTTTCGGAAAAAATTTAGGAGTGGCTAGTCCTTTTCTGGTAGGAAAAGGTTTAGGACTCTATAAATAGAGGCTTGTTCCTTCTAACTTAATCAACATTCACAATGTAGTCCTAGGGGTTTTGAGAGTTTTGGTTAGGGGGAGAATTTGTGGGTCACAAGTGATACGTTATCACTTGTGTGAACCTCCCATGTATTCCGAGTGAATTGGTTGAGATTATTTCTCTCTATATTTTGTACTCTCATATTTATAGTGGATTGCTCATCTCCTTTGTGGACGTAGGTCGATTGACCGAACAACGTTAAATCTTTGTGTCTTATGGTATATTTCTCATTTTTCTTCTTACTCGTATCCTTTCGAGGTTTGCTCTGCTAGCTTCCTCATTACACCTTCTTTTTTTTTTATCATAACAAGTGGTATTAGAGCTAGGTGTAGCTAGGTCCAATAGTTCAATGATGGAGTCAGGTCCAGTGGTTCGATAATCAATGATTGAACCGGGTTAAAAATCGGGTGTTTCTTGGCGGGTGTAGTTCTAGCCACAACTTTTTTGACAGTAACGAAGATTTTTGTTGGAGAAATTATTTCAGAGAGGTTCTCTTTGTTGAGACATAGATTTTCCAAAGGAGTTTATGAAGAGGCGATGTAAGCTATTGAAGATTATGTGAAGAAAGTGGACAAATTAATTTTGTCAGAAATTTAGGCCAAGGGGGAGATTTGTTGGGTATTAATGGCCTTGAGTTTCTTACCATAAATATGTTTTCCTTTTAGGAAAAGGTTTAGGAGTGGCTAGTCCTTTTCTAGTAGGAAAAGGTTTAAGACTCTATAAATAGAGGTTTGTTCCTTCTAACCTAATCAGCATTCACAATGTAGTCCTAGGGGTTTTGAGAGTTTTGGTTAGGGGGAGAATTTGTGGGTCACAAGTGATACGTTATCACTTGTGTGAACCTCCCATGTATTCCGAGTGAATTGGTTGAGGTTATTTCTATCTATATTTTGTACTCTCATATTTATAGTGGATTGCTCATCTCCTTTGTGGACGTAGGTTGATTGACCGAACCACATTAAATCTTTGTGTCTAATGGTATATTTCTCGTTTTACTTCTTACTCGTATCCTTTCGAGGTTTGCTCAGCTAGCTTCCGCATTATACCTACTTTTTTCGATCCTAACAAGAACTTACTATAACCCATCAATAGGTAAGCCAACACGTACCCATAACAATAAGTAGTGAGTGCAAGGGTAGAACTAAACAGAAAATAATACTAACAATAAGAAAAGACATAAATGAAAAGCAAACCAAAAACTATGGCTCATTCTATCAGACCCAAGTGTGTTATTCCAGCCAACAAAGACCTAGTCCGTTCGAATGACGTCGGAGACATACAAAAGTCACAAGGTTTATGGGTCTAAGGCAACAACAGTCTATCCCAGACTAAGGCCAAAACATGCTTCAGGAGACAAGTAGTAACACAAGTAAGTCACATAGCACGCTACAGACACATACAATCCCCAACTAACATCAAGACCAAAGTCATTGTGGAATGAAATCCACTTACAAGCATCCTGGAAGGCTCCAAGCCTAGAACAATCCAATCTCAAGCTTCACAAGACGTAGTCCATTCGGTAACTCATCGAAGTCGTAGAGATAGAGAGAGAAATTAGAAGGTCCACAAAGCTGAACAAATGCCTAAATTAAGGCTCATTCTATCAGACCCAAGTCTACTATTCCAGCCAACAAGGACCTAGTCTGTCCAAACGACGTCGGAGACATATCAAAATCACAAGGTTCACGTGTCTATGGCAACACAAGTCTATCCTAAACTAAGGCCAAAACATGATTTAGGATACACCTAGTAACACAAGTAAGTCACATAGCATGTTGTACACGCATACAATCTATCGCCAAACTTGGACCAGAAACAACCCAGAAAACTCACTTTTAGCCTAGAAGTGAGTCTGCCTTTGTGACTAGGCCTTAAATAAAGAGGTCAGGTTGTTTCCCCCAAACACTGTCAGAAGTTGAGCAATGGTTTCCTAGAGATTTGGGGTCATAGTCGGTGTGGGTGGTGGTTGAGCTGGTACCGACCCTACTGACTGCTCTAGAACATGGGCTACTGGAGGATCCGATGGGGGCTCCAAACCATGCTCTCTCTCTAGGGGTGGTACTGCACCCCTACATAGCATGAGAGGTCGACCCCTACTCTGATCTACCTCGCGGCGCGTATGAGGCATCCTGTGAAAAGAGTGAAACACGTTAGATTTTAAGATACCAATAATAAACATATTGCACGAAAGCGATATAAAAGAGAAGGACTCCTAAGGACACCTTGTAGCCTCCTAAAGGTAGGACACAGACTTCTCTGCACCGATCGGCTACATGGTGGAGTGATTGTGTTATGTTGGTTAACCTCCATTCGAGGTGAATTTCACTTGTAAGTTGATGCCCCTTCCCCCATTTTGGTGATAAATTTGGGTTTCTTTGCTTATTGTTTTTTCCGCTATTTTAGGCCTTGAATTTTGTTCAATTTTGGAACACAAGTTCGAGGCATAGTTTAGGACCTCTTGACGGAGTCAATTTCAGAAATTCTGGCATAGATCCAATAATTCATGTTGGACTCCAAAATTGGTTTGTTTATGTTTTGTGTGATTTTAGTGTCTCTATGGTCGTATTGACATTGCGATCCTATTCTAGATAGTGTTGTTAAGGGAAAAGCTTTGGGCTTGTAATTTGGAGCGCGCGTGGTCGACCTACATGTAGGCTACATCTTCCTTTCTAACTAAATTGAGCCTGAATTTTTGAGTTCATGATGATTAGTGTGAATTGGGGGTGGGTACCTAGTTATTCCTGCTTTTCTTCTTAGAAACCATGATTTAGGGTTGATTGTTATTGTTTAGAGGGTACGTAGTACCATGTTGGTTGGGGATTGTTTATGTGTGCAACATGCTATGTGACTTACTTGTGTTACACATGTCTCCTGAAGCATGTTTTGGCATTAGTCTAGGATAGAACGATGTTGCCTTCAACCCGTGAGCCTTGTGATTTTGGCATGTCTCCGACGTCATTCGGATGAACTCGGTCCTTGTAGGCTGGAATAACAGACTTGGGCCTGACAGAATGAGCCTTAGTTTAGGCGTTTGTGTAACTTGTCAGCCCTTTTGTCTTCTCTCCCTACTTCTGCGACTTTGATACATTACCGGAGATTATGTTCTTTCTGGGGATTGTAGTACTTCACGCTTAGAGCTTTTTGTGATATCTTTGGGAATGGACGTCTATCCACGATAGCTTGGAGCCTACTTGAGATCCTCTTCGGAGTCGACGTGCCTTCTATCACTCTTGCTAGTGGGGTTGGGAGTTGACCAAACACTATGAAAATTTCTTGTTCGAGGTTGATGTTTACGGTTTGAGGTCGTTATCTTTAGTTTGAGGCTGATGTTCATGGCTCGAGGCAGTATTTCCAGTCTAAGGTTGATGCTTTGCGGTTCTAGGTCGTCACCTCTAGTAAGAGGCTATCACTTGGGGTTCAAGGCCCAGCGTACACTTGTGGGATCTGGGTTAGAGGCACTTCTTTCTTATAGACATAGTTATTCTATGTACATGTCAAGCTTATAGGGTTTGTTCAGGTTTTATTTAAAGTTGCGCATGAGTGTACCTTCTGGGATTATGGGGGTCCAACTAGGTTTGGTTTAATAATACTTAGATTTACCTTTGGTATTGTAACACCTCAGATTTTGGAAGAAGGTAGAAAATAAAATATTTGGGGTTGAAGTTAGTGTCTACGGGTCCCCATCTACGGACCGTATAACCATATATGGATCGTAGATGGCAATCGTAGGAAGTGGAAAAATAACTTTTGAAATCAAGTCCCAGTACCCATTTATACGGTTTACCAGGATGGTCTGTCAATCATTATATAAGTCATAGATAAGTTTCGTAGGTGAGTGCCAAATTTACTGAAATTTTGAGGATCAAAGTTAGTTTCTACGGTTGGCATGTACGGACCCGTATGAGGACCTACGAGTTGTACATAGGTGTCACACCCCGAGCCTACACCCTGGGCGGGACCGGCACCCGGAGACCATTGCTGGCCCCAAGCGAACCCTTGGCCTGGCTTTCTTAACTCAGCGGAAACCTAACTCAACAGAATAACTCAATGCCATGCAAAGACATAAAACAACTTGACTGATGAAATCTGGCCCAAAAGGGCAACTCGAGTCTCAAAATAGAATATTTACATATATACATAGATGAAAGACTCAATACTAACTGACTGACTGTCTATGAAGCCTCTAAAATACGAAGATGGATGTTGGGACAGACCCCGCAACACCCTAATAAAACAAAACTAAGAACACAAAATAATTGAGTCCTCCGGAATGCAAGGAGGCTCACCACTGACTCTAGAGTGCTCAGCTGGATCAACGACGTGCTGGATGCTGATCCTGGGTACCTGTGTCTGCATCATCATAAGATGCAGGCCAACTAACATCAGTACATGAAATGTACGAGTATGCGAGCTGGAAAGCTAAACCACAACTTAAGCTTGAAAGGAGTACAAGAGAATACTTACCTTGGCTCTGTTCAACTCATGAATAACTGAACTCAATATATAAAGCAATAAGACACATGCAATATATAAAGCTTGTAA
>JAJOOR010027954.1:0-36174 GCA_036250505.1 Solanum acaule
CCCCACCCCCCCCCCCCCCCCCCCCCCCCCCGCATAAGACCAATGGGTGCAAACAACAACCAATTATAACGGTGATAGGAAATACATATAAATGAGGATAATGCAATCAAAACCAACGATGCCATCAGTACCAAATGCCACACAACTAAGTAAATACGCCTACATCCTACCTACTGGCATACTAGGTAGGAACTATGAGGATACCCCTCATCCTATTCAATGTGTCACAAGGCCAAAGGGACATATAGGGGACTCAAGATGTATGTATATACTGCATTGCCTTATGAAGGACTTACATAACTTATCCTTCACAATACCAGATCTGCTCATTCATGGTATTGGAGATACAAGTAACCAAATGTAGAAAATGGTCGATAATGATTCTATCAATCAAGTAAAAGTGAGCAGATCCTCGATGCCTCTTTTATCTAAAAAATTAGTTTATCAAAGTGATGCAAGTGTTACGACTCCTAAAAAAAACTAGTTTGAAAGAGTAGAAGTGTGAAATTAGACTTTTTCAAAAAATAGTATCGAAAAGCCAATGCAAGAATCGGGATCGTAACACAAAACACGTGAAAATGGGTATCAAATGTAATGCATTCCATCACCAGCATTCAAATAATTGCAGCTAAACAACTAGATATACATAATTTATTCTACTTTACTCACATAGAATAGAAAACTAATATGGGACCCAACTGGTCCTTGACAAAGGCCTCTGGCCTAACAATAAACCAATATACGCCATAATCATATCATAAAAGATCACTAAAACTCAGGGGAAGAAGGAATTATAAGGAATTGACACTCGAAAGGGTAATCTCATGGATCTTCACCCTCTCCTGAAAGTACTACCTTGTTGAACACTAAGTACAACCAAGATCCACCTACAATTATAGCCAGCAACTTCTGTCCCATAGCTAATGGAGGGTATCAAACCTCAACAATCACTACATGGAGCTACCAATAACTAAAGGATTGTTAAAATGTTTTCTAAGGCACCACGGGTCACAAAGTAAACTAAAACCTCAAGTATCAACAGTAAAGCGAATAACTACACGAAACTAATCCATAAGAAAGGTACTACTAGCCTAAGCTAAGGATCCCCCAACTCAAGACTAGCCAGAGGATTCTGCGAGAGTCAATAAAATGTAAATATGGAATATCTAGACTCGACATATACAATTATAATTAACAAGCAATCCATACTAAAAATTATCTAATAGATCACAATCAAAAGGAAAGTAGATCGTAGCCTAGCTCGAAGTTGGTCATGTGTGCTTCTTATCCGCCCCTTCCTAGCTGCCTCTAATCACTGCTACACCACCATATATATGATTACAAAGTCAATACAAATATTTCGACACCAAAATCAAAATAATTGAAGACTGACCCGAAGTTGAGACAAAAATAGAATTATGGAACCCACGCTGGTAATCCTAAAATTGACTCCATCAATTGGTCCCAAATATGTCAAGGCACTTGTGCCCAAAAAATGGGCACAACATGAGCTCAAAAACAGGGTTAAAATAGCACATTCAATAAAATGGTACACAAATCACCATTAAAGTAGGGAAAGAAGGTCTTTAGGATAAGATTTAACCTTCATAATGAACCCAACAAGTAGCCTCGTAAACTTTTGGCTATTTGCAACTAAAATAAGCTCAATCAAAACAAAATTGAGCAATTTACGACTTCATAAAGTTGGGACAATGATTCTAAAAATGGGATTTGTCTTATTTAAAAGAGTAGTCCATTGACTTCCGTAAATTCGAGCCCCTAGCTATGATTGCAATGGTCTACAGGTCTGAGTCAACTTTGACCCTTCTTTGCAAATACGAAGAGTTGATTGTCTTTCCTCTACGTGATCACAGAACCCATCTCATGAATACGGTGACGAAAGAACTTGGTCTCTGAGAATGCGGCACCTGGCTCGTGAACATGTAAACCAAAATCATAGGCCTCCGTGAACATGGCACTAGGCGCACGAACACGAAGAACAAATGGGGCTACAACAACAAGTGTTGCACTAGCCCACACTTGGAATGTGCAAAATACCTTGACAGGGTTCTAGAATCATTCAAAACTCCATGCACACAAATAAAATATGCTATCTTGACAAAAAGTGAGTCGCACACCCAAACTCTATTTTAAGGCAAAATCCATAAGGTAGCTCAGAATGAGGCCAAAAGTCTCAGGATCCACACCAAAGGCCGTTCTAGACCAAACTCGACATTTCTGAGCTAACAAAACCTCCATAATTTTTTTTGAGGTCATCTACCTGAAGCTTTATCCGGATTCAACCGTTCAATCTTCGAAAGCTCCAAATTAGGAAAACTTGAACAAAACCCAAACGACCAAACTATCAGTCCCACCAACTCATAAATGACTTTCATAAATGACTTAAGGTTACTATAGGAAATTTATAAACACCAAAAAGATTGGAAAATGGTAGAAATGACCTGGAGGGTCATTACACACAACCCTTTTAAAAAGTCGCAACCCTTCGAAAAAGTTTACAACTCTTAGTAAAAATCACAAACCTTTTAGAAAAGCCACAACCAGTCAATATTTAAAAAGTGTCTATTTTTAATATAATATAAATTAATAAATAAAAAAAATATAGAAGATATACTAGATTGAGTGTTTTTAGCTGTGGGTATTATAATAATTTAACATCAATGTTATGGGTATTTTTAGTTGGGGGTGTAATAGTAATTTTAACATTTCAAGTTAGAGAGTTCATACTCTTAAGATTGTATAGATAGATAGTTGCTACGTATGAGCCTTGCACATAACTCCCATCTATAATATGATGATTTCAGTTTTAGCATTATATTAGTTAATTTGTAATTTTCTTACTGAAACTAGGGCTGGGCAGAAACACCGAATAACCAAAATACCAAACTGAACCGAATTATTTCAGTAATTCAGTTTTTGGTTCGGTATTCGGTGTATGTTTTTGTATTTTTCGATATTTTGGTTCTGTATTCGGTATGTAATTTTGTATTATTCGATATTTCGGTTTACCAAAATATATTATATTAAATAATAAATATTATAATTTAAATTAAATTAGGTGAAAGACTAAGAGTACAGTAGTACACAAGTGAAAAGACTCACACCTTTTGGTCTTTTCTAACTTTTCTAACTTTCTAAGCAACAGCCGACACAATTCTACCTTATCACTACGCACAGTTCCACTTTCGAGTTCTGTCTCTCATCTTTGCCACTTTGGCACAGTTCCACTTTCGACGACCGGTGTCAACCAGCAGCAGCCGCTAGTCCCGTCGATCAGCAGGGCGTAGGCAGCAGCATGCACAACAGCCGACCTTTCCGCGCAGTAGCCGATGACCTACAGGCGACAACCATCAGCTTTCACCCATAACGAAAAACTGAACCGAAATAACATAAACCAAACAGAAATAATAAAAACCGAATCGAATTATTTTGATTCGGTGTTCGGTACGCGTTTTACAATAACCGAAAACTGAAAAAAAAAAAAACCAAAACCAAACCGAAATACCGAATGCCCAGCCCTAACTAAAACTAACTATCCATCAATGGTTTAAGATTAATTACAATCCCTTAGAGTTCTCAATATATTTTACTTAAATACTTGCGGCATGTTTAGATTAAGCACCTAGATATATAACAAAATATTTCTATTAGACACTTTTGACTCATTTTTTTATGAAAGTTTTTACTCATATTCTCAAACGCCCATTTTAAAACCTTGGAATTTGGAAAATAGAGAAAAAAGAGTTTTTGGGTTGCAGGTTGTGTCTATGGTTCCCATCTACGGTCCGTAGATGGCAACCGTAAGAAGTGGGAAAATAATTTTCTAAAATCAAGTCCCAGAACCCTTTTTACAATTCACCAGGATGGTCCGTCCACCATTGTACGAGTCGTAAAGAGGTCTCGTAGGTGACTCCCAGACATAGTGAAATTTTAAAGACTAAGTTTGGGTTATATTATTGGTATCTACTGTCCGTAAAAGGACCTACGAACCCCAGATGGTGTCCGTCAAAAGTTGGCCAAATAAAGAGGTTTCTGAATCTTTCTACAGTTGACCAGTATGGACCGTAGGTCGAGGTCTGGCAGTTATTTTAAAGGGCTTCTGTATCTTTTCCTAATTGTTTTAGTCTTATACTACATCATTTTTCCTTCTACCCTAATCCCTATACAAAGGTTTTAAGCCCTAAATATACATTTTTAACTCATTCTCCAAAATTTCTAAACTTGACCAAATTCACTCTCCAAATTCTCTCAAGTCTAAGAAAGAAGAAGAAGATCTAGGGTTCATCCAAGTCTCCAGTCCTCCATTCTGTTTGGGCTACTAGCATCAAGTTATGTGTGTATTCACCCATGGAGTCCTTTCCTCTATGGGATCCCCAAGGATTTCAATTTCCAATTGATCAAATTATAGTTTCAATTCAATAAATGAGGGTTTCTTCCAATTATGATTTATTATGGTTGATTAAGGTTTCTAATGCATTATTTGATGTTAATCTATGATAATTAGTTGAAATTGTATTTACTCATGCCTAAATTATGCTTTTCAACCATGATCCTATGATGAACCCATGAACTATGAATTATGAATTTTGAAGATATGCATGTTTTTTTTATGAAATGGTTATAAATTATTTGGTGATGCTTTGAAAATAAAGTGTCAATGCTATTGTGAAAGGATTTCTTACTTACTATGATGGTCATGATTGTGAAAGGTATTTCTCACGAATGAATTCACATTGGTGAAAAGTTTTCTCATCCATGTTGAATTATGTTTAAGGAGCTATTCTATGGTTTGATCTTAAAAGTTGTAGATTGGTATTGATAATTGCCTTTCCTATGTTAAAATGACATTTGAATTTTATCTATTCCATTGGGATTTAGACTTGGCATCGAGAGGGATTTGAGGTGGAGGCTCAAATAGGGTAGTCTCCAGTAGCAACTTATAGTCCCAAACTACGTGCCCCCTATATGATTGTCTTAAATGACCTAGCTAGTGGATCCAATTTTGCAAATGATGATATGTACAGATTCTACATTAGCAAGTAGTTTCCCCTTCTTTAGGTATGAGGGATATACTAGATTCCATGATATAGCTCTCATGGTCTTATTGTCAGTTAAAGCTAATATCCCACAAAATGATTATGTTCTATTCAAAGATTTTCTTATGTCCTTTATGTTAATATATTTGACTGTGTTTTATAATCTTCATGTCGTTTCTTCTCTGAAAGATTTTAAATGTTTCATTATGATTTAAGTCATTTATACTATCATTGTCATGTTTATATATATTCCCTCATACTTAGTACATTTCATGTACTAATGCATACTTGTACCTACATTGTTTCACTAATGCAGGGTCCGATGCTCCTACCTCCTATACTCGTGGCTAGTTATTTCTTCATTGACCTTGAAGATTGGTGAGTCCTCATGTTCCGAAGACCGAGACTGTTTTATTGCTTTATGTCATTTTCATTTCACACTTTGTATGTGATGTACGGGTTACGTCCTAATCACGTTCCTTATGAAGTATTAGATGGTTTTGAGATGTATGTTAGACTTCCACTTGTAAAACTCTTTTGATGTATGAATGCTATATTTTAAAGCTTTTACTTAAATTATCTTGTATGATGTATGCTAAGTTGCTTGTGTAGAGCCTCTCGGGGTTCTATACGCCATATTACGCCTAGGGTATACTTTGGGTCATAACACTATTATATATATAGTTAACATCTTAAATATATCACATTCCCTCACGGTAAATTAAAATCGATATAACTAAGTATGTCAAGTGTATATGATTCTTTTATTTATGATTACTAATATATGCCTAGATTTAATTGATCTTATCATACGATTACTTTTTATTTGAAAAAACCTTTTTGATAAGTCTAGTTATCTAGATTTATTAGTATTTGACATTTTGATATTAATCCTTTAATAATAATAATAATAATTTGTTGTAATTCACTAAATATTATTGATATATCATTTTGCATTTAAGGTATATTAAATTACAAATTTTCTCTTAGCTTGCATTTTCACACACATGAAAACATTCTAGCAATTATTTTATTGCATAATGCTTATTATATTTAGCTTTTAAATTTTAATTTTGGTAAGAAATATACTAACAAATCAATTTTATTTTGTTTTATAATTTTATACACGTCTCCATTGAGTAAAGTTTTGTTAATTATAGTCTTTTAATTTCATAATAATTGGAAACAAATTAAATATCAATATTTTCTTGCATTTAACATAGAACATAACATTAACTTATAGAGGAGGAAACAATTACCTAAGTGTAACACCTCGAAAGTTGTAAAGTCGAAAGGAAAAAGGGTAGTGCAGAAATCTGTCAGAGAACTGGTTTTACGAGTCCAGCCTATGGACCGTAGGAAGTCCTACGGACCGTAGCAATAGAACTGTAGGACTAGGGTAGAGATTTTGTAAAATCAATTTTCAATACCTCATTTGATGGTTGACCAGGACGACCCGTCAATCCTTGCACGAGTCATAGTTTGCTCTCGTAGGTAAGTCCCAGACTTAGTGAAATTTTGAGGGTTATGTTGGTTTCTACGGTTGGTATCTACGAACCTTAGGAAGTCCTACGAGCCGTAGACAAGTTTCGACAAATTTGGTCCAATTTTTAAAAGTTTCTGAACTTTTCTACGGTTGACTAGTACGGTCCATAAAAGTCCTATGGATAGTAGGTCCAAATCGTAGAAGGATCCTGTAGTTATTTTAAAGGGTTGTTAAATCTTTTAAGTCTTTTCCCTAAGTGATTAATGCCTAAACTAGGTCGTTTTGGTCCTAATCCTATACCCTATATAAGTATTTTAATCCCTAAAGCTACTCATACCAAACGATTCTCCTAAATTCCTAAATTCCCTCCATGATCACCCCCAACATCCTCTCAAGAGCTAAGGAAGGAGAGAGCTAGGGTTTGACTTCAATAACTCCAATAAACCCTAGATTATGGTCATTGATTACTGAGGAATGTTAGTATTTACCTATGGATTCCTTTTCTCCATAGCGTTCCTAAAATTTTCAAGTTTTACAAGTTAGCATTTTGAATAAAAGTTATGTCACGACCCAAGCCTACACCCTGAACGTTGCCAGCCCTCGAGAACAATTGTTGGTCCCCAAGCGAACCCTCATCCTGGCCGACTACAAGCGGAAAACTAACTCAACCACACAATGCTCAAAAACTAAATTAAATTAAAATACTCAACTTTAAAATAATCTGAACAATACTCAAATAGAAAAACTCAGAGTTTGTAAAAATAACTCAAAGAAGTTACATACTGAAAACTAGTGAACTTTGTCTATCTATAAGGCCTCTACTATTACAGAAGGATATCGGGACAAGACCCACGACATCTCAAAACTACTAACAGTAAGATAAAGGTGAAGTCCTCCAGAATATAAGAAGGCTCACCAAAGCTGACTGGAACATCCCATGACCTCAACGAAACGCATGTTGATGATCCTGAATACCTGTATCTGCATCATGAAACGATGCAGACCAAATTGCTCAGTACATGGAATTTACGAGCATGTAAGGGGAATTATAAAGCATAAACATAAGCTTGAACTAGTGGAAAAGAAACATACTTACATCTTCTCAATTCACTCAACTCAACTCAAATCAAAGAAACATAGTTCAACTCAACTTAGAAAAATAGGGCTCAACTCAATGATAAGATATTCAACTCAGTGAAATAAGGCTCAACACAATAATAAGATATTCAACTCAGTGAAATAAGGCTCAATTCAATAATAAGATACTCGACTCTGGGTACTCAACTCGGGATACTCAACTTAATATAAAGCAACAATACAGATGCAATATATGGAAAGATTTTAAAACAGTAGAAAGCAACTCGATGTATTGAAAAATACAATAGTAACTCAGTTTGTATGCAAGGATACAAGATAAACTCTGCTTGTATATGAAAATACAAAGCAAACTCTGTGTATACAAGAATACAAAATATCTCTGTGGGAGTTTCTCTAGCCGACAACCATCACTATGAGCTATGTGATGATACATCATCTAACCCACACTGCCATATCCTTCTTATACTTTTTCGGGGTATAGAACCTACTACTAAGTGGATCCACTGGTCTATGCTAAAATCATTAAGGAATCATCTAAAAAGTATGATCCTTTCTACCCACGTTGGCTACATGGTTTATGTGGTCTGTGAGTTGTATGAACTCTCCCCCATATTGGTTCTCAATAATACTCCCAAAATATACTTAGCTCATTATGTTTAAAAGAAAACAATTCCACTTTCTGTGGTTTGAGATTATTACTCAAAAATCTCTCTTAAAAGAGATGGTACTCAAACTGCTCAAAATTCTTTTGAAAAGCTCAGTTTACTCTTGGGAATACTTAGTTCCCATATATCATTTTAAAGAAAATGAACTCAGCTCTACTCTTCCTCAACTTAGTGCTCAGGTCTTTAAAACAAGTTTTAAAACAATTTGTTAAAAAACTTCTTAAAATAGGGTTCATGTCAATTTATGGACGTGAACGACTCAATTCAAGATTTTCAATAACCATGCATAGAATTCAATACTTGGAACTCAACAACTCTAGAACTCAAGGAGTCAATGATACTACTCATCTCAAGAATGCTCGATTCGGGGGGAGGGGGTTCATGCGGAATTATGGGCATGAACTACTCAACTCAAGGGCTCAATGATACTTCTCAACTCAAGACTGCTCGACTCATAGGGTTCATGCGGAATTATGGGCATGAACTACTCAACTCAAGGACCTTCATGGGTAACATGTAGTAGTCCCATGATTAGGAATATCATCCCAAAAGGGTTAGGAACTCAATGCTCAAGAACTTAGAACTTAAAGATACTACTCCTCTCAAAGATGCTCAATTTATGAAGTTCATATGGAATTTATGTGCATGAACGACTCGACTCAAGGGTCTACATAACAATATGGAACTCATGTACATGAATCTTCTCATTCTCATACTTACTCCGTCAAAACTTAGCTCAAATCGATAATTGATCTCAAAGGATTCACAATTGAACTCAAAGACTTTCTTGAACTGTACTCTTAACTCTCTCTTAAATTTGAATTATGAATTCAAGAGTTATGGTTCATGATATGAAGGATCTAGTGATGATAATGTAGACTCATGAATACATTCTCATCATTCTCATACTCACTTGCTCGAGTCTTGAAACAAGTTATTAGAAGTTGTAGAAGACTCCTCAAAAAGACTCAAAGGGACTTTCTCAAAATATTCTAAAGAACTCCCAAGACTTAACTCTTAACTCTACCTTGAATTTGAATTATGAATTCAAGGTTACGATTCTTGTTATGAATTATTTTTGGGTGTTTCGAAGTAGCTTAGAGTGATTAGAATCAAAGGGGACTAAAGGTACCATTTGAAAGAACTCAGATGGACTAAACGACGGAGAACGGGTGGGGCCAGGTGACCCTAGCGCACTAAGTGGCGCAGGGCGCTAGCCCTCAAACTACAGACACTCTCTGCTGGCCCAATGGTGGGCGGCACGCCAACCCATTGCCAGAAAACCCCAACGAATTTCTTTGCTCGTTTTCTCACCCTAATTCGCCTAGATTCGAATGGTTTCCTCCCCACTTACTTAGATTCGAATACCCAGCCTAAGTAAACACTAATATACTCAAAAACAAACCTTAAATCACTAACTTTCATCTCAAAAATTCAACAAAACCCCTACAAAACAAGATTTAGAATGAAACTTTATGAACACTTATCAAGAACTCAATTTCATCGACTTCAAAAACGAAAATATGCTGAAAATAACATGATTGGCGTGTGGGTGAATGAACCCAACACTGTGAGAACTTACATACCTCTTAGGGATCAAACCCATGGTGAAAATCCACAACAAAACTAAAGAATCTCGACGAGCGGCTTGATCCTTTCCTCTTTTCTACTTTTTCCTCTTGTTGAACTCTCAACTAAAATCTTAAGCATAGATTAGGATTATAAAACTGAATCTAATCAGTTTAGACCCCTTAAACCTTAATAAAAATAAATTATATCTTATTGGGTAAGGAAAAGACTGAAATACCCCTCACTATTTTTGGGTAACTTTCCTTAACTGGACAGCCTGACTTTAAAAGGGTATATCTCACTCATCTGAACTCGAAACTTATCAAACTCAATGGAGCTTGAAAGATAATTCAAAGACCTTTCATTTGATATCTTATGGGCCACCTAACTCATCTTGTATTGAAAGTTATGGTCGTTTGAAGTTGACCCAAAAATAAAGGAACTTAGGAATTACTTGAATGATCTCTCTTCAGTTCTTTTTTGAACTCAAGGTGCTACATCTAGTGACCTTAACACTCAAGAAATTTTAAATTCCTCGATAAAATCCTAGTCACAACGAAGGATGGTTCGAGTCTTAGTTTAAAAAAAATTCTGGAGTGTTACAAGTTAGGGTTTTATCCAATCTTCATGGGTTCTTTTCAATTATGATTCAATTTATTTTTTCTATCTTTCTATGCATGAATTGAAGTAACTACATGATTTTAAGTTTAATTCATATGAGCTCATGCATGATCCATGATGTTTAGACTATGATCACATGATGAAGCTTATGAACTATTAACTATGAATTATGAAGAGTTGCATGTTTTCATGAAATTGATGTAAATGTTTTGGGGATACTTTGAGAGTAACGTATCAATGTTATTGTGGTATAATTTCTCACATAAAGGATACATAAGGTTGAAAGGTTTTTTCACTTAAGTTGAATCAATATTAAGGAGCTATTCTAATGAACTTTAGCTTGGATTGGTTGCTTAATTGTGCCTTTCCATGGATGATGAAACGGATAATATTAATGACTATTTTATGGGATTTTTGCTTAGAAATGAGAGAATATTGAGATGGAGGCTCTCCTCCATTATTAGAGGTCGCGTCTCTAGTAACAATCTTCTTATCCCATAACTATATGCCACCATAAAATGATTGTCTTAGATATACATTAGCTAGTGGATCCACTTTAGCTCAGACTCGTGGTTCTTACCTTGTCAAGTAAGGACATCTCTTTTCGGTGTGGGATAGACATCAGATTCCATGTTATAGCTGACATGGTCTATGTCGGTTATATAGTAAACTTCCCACAATATTGAACTAAGGTTACTTCTAAAGTATCTCACAAGTGATTTAAAGATTTTTAGCTTGCATTGACCATGATTATGATTCATGTTTTCTAACTCTTTTAAATTATGATTTAACTTGGTCATTGCATGTCATGTAAATCCCTTTTTAGCATGATTTCGTAACTCTTATGCGCTGTTATCATACTTAGTAAATTTCATATACTAATGAATACTTGTGCCAACACTGTTTCACTAATGTAGGGTCAAACTATCCTACTTATCACACTCGTGGCTAGTTGATCCTTTGGCGTTCAATGTTTTGGTGAGTCCTCATGTTTCGAGGACCGAGACACTTTTACAGCTTTATGTCATTTCAATTTTCAGACTTGTATTTGTTGTATGGGTTACATCTCGATCACTTCTTTTGATGTAATAGATGGCTTATTGAGACTTATGTTAGACTTTTTGTCAAACTCTTTTATGATATAAGATTTTTTCTTTGAAATCTTTATTTCTATTATCTTGTATGATGTATGCTAAGTGACTTGTGTAGGGCCTCTCGGAGTTCTATACGACATGTTACACTAGGATATACTTGAGTCGTGACACTAAGACTATAATTAACAAAGTAATTACGTTAGTATTTGTAGAGATTTATGGTATTAAGCTATTTCTAATGGAGTTTAATATTTACCTTGACATATTCTTATGAAAAATATGTAGAGTATGTTATTCATGCTATCAAAATATAATCAAAAATCGAGAAATAGTGAAAGAAAAAATTTCATTCCATGCCCACAGAAAATTGTGTTTTCTTAAAAAAAGTTAATCCCCTCACACTTGTCCAAAATTTAGATTAATTCCAACCAAGATAGAATGGAACAATGTTCTGCAATGCTGGCAATCGAAATTGCAGAACTTCAGTGAACTAAAAAAATAGAGTATATCACACGATACTTGTTTTGATTGAAAAAAATTTGTGCAAACAAGAAGAGAAGAAATATTCAAATTCTTTCTACTTTTAAGAAGTAACAGTTTCATTTCTCAGTGTCTAATGAAGTGAAAACTCTAAAAATTTGAAGTTATCAATAGGTGCGAAGACAACTGTTGAGAAGGGAGAGAACTCTGCATTGAAGAGAGGCAATTTTTTGTTCAAAAGAACATGTTCCTTAATTAATATTGTGAATTAATTAATATAATTCTTTCATTTGAGATTAAATAATATTTTCTCTCTTCTCTCTCCTAACATGAACGGCCAAACCTAGTCATGGTGGCGCCTAGTGGTGGCCAATCCTCACCGGAGATTGGTCTTCTTTCAAACGCTGATTTCACTCATCTCCCATCAACCATACCAACAACATCATAAGAAATTTCAAATATCACCCCAAACATACCCAAGGAGAAAACCTTTGTGGAGTCTCTGAACATTAATGTTGATAATTAGATCCTTGAGTACATCTCTTTATTGAAAGAGATAACATGTGTGGAAGGCATACCACATGTCAACTGGACGGAACAGGAAGTGATTAAGGTGACCCATATTGAGAAACTCCAATATGTAGTGATTGTAAAATTCTCATAAGAATGGACAGACCTAAAAGAGTTGAGACGAATAATACCTCAACAATATGAATTAAAGGGTGGCAATAGGTTTACTACGCAGTAAGCATATCCTAATCAGATTAACCCAACAACAGGAAGATTATGTCAATATGATCTCGAAAGGGGCCTTTTACATTAACTGTAAAGATGGGTATTCATACTTGATGCGCACCTTAATTTATGATTCAAGATTTAAGGTTTCAGAGGAGACAACTATGGCTATGGCATGGATTTCATTTCCTAATATTTTGCCAACATTCTTTGTGATAGAATGTTTGTTTTCAATTGCTGCGGCAGTTGGTAAACCAATCCAGTTGGACCAAGCAACGATAAAGAAGACAAGGCCTAGTTGTGCACGTGTGAATGTATTGGTGCATTTCAAAGGCAAATTTCCTACCTCGGTGCAGATGAATATGGAAAATTCAAAAACAGGGGAAATAAGGTCAATGATGGTAACCATTCAGTAAGATTATGTTCCTAAGTACTGCTTCGAGTGAAAAATGCAAGGACACAGTAAAAATAATTGTAAAGCATGCACTAATGCAAGGAGAAAGGAAAAACAAGCAACACAGGTGGAACAACTACAACATGTAAGTCAAGAACATAATCCACTACTTCAAAAAGGAAAAGCTAAAGTTCTCTCAAGTGGAAAGATAGTTGGAGATACGAGTAATTGGAATGTTGTTAAAGATAGAAAAGGCAGTCCTCTTAAAACTATCACACCCAACACTGAGGTGAGTAACAAATTTGACGCCCTCACACATGAAGAGGAGAATCAATCTGAATATATCAAAGGGGTCGATGATAACACATCTCACAATAACAATACATAAATGAAAAAAGGAGAACCTGCTAAAGATTGGGTCACAAAAGTTTTTGGGCTAGTGCTACAAGGAGAACAACGTAATGAAGAAAAAGTAGAAGGCGAAACAAATCAACAAATTATGGCTTATAATGAAACAACTCTAATGGGAATAAAGCAGACAGATCATCAACAACACCACGAGGTGGTGTCACCTGTTCACGTACATGTGGGGAAAGAGGTGGTGCAAAATGTCAGCAGCGATCCAAGCAACACTGTCCAGTAAGAGGAAATTCAATATATTGGGGAAAGGGAGCATTAGAAGAAGGATGGAGCTAGTGTTGATTCCTTAATTGATACTTCAAGTAGTCATGTAAGTCATTCAAATAGCAAATAAATCAGTATGAAAAGGAGATAACAAAGGAAAATAAAGGTCAATTTACAGAAGTCTCTCAGCAATCTAATACAAGCAACATTTTGAGGAAAGATAAGGAAGTAGATATAGAAAATGAGCTAGCTATTGTAGCATTCCCTATAACTATTGAACAAGATTCTCAAGGAAAGATATTTCAGTCTCCTAATGAGATTCTTCATGACATTCTCATACACAAGGGAATAGGGATTGAGAAGCTACAATTATGTGGTAGTAATCAGATAGAGGAGGCAGAAGATCAAATAAATAGAGACGTTGATTTGTCACCTAGAAGTATTAAATCAATGAGATCCGCAAGAAAGGGTAAAAAGCAAGAAAGTGAAGATATTATTCATCCCATCAAAACTCAACCTAAAAGGAAAGTGACTAATAAGCACCAATGTTGTTAATGAAAGCTCTCATATGGAATATTAGGTTGTTAAGGACTCAAAATGCTTTCCAAAGAGTTCAAATGTTACATAGTTTTCACAAATTCAACTTTGTTGCTCTGATGGAACCCTTACAACATGTGAGAGAGCTGAACAGATATAACAGAAGACTAAAAATGTCATAGGGGTATGCTAAAAGTAATGGAAAAATCCGGTTATTTGTGAATCATGGATTTGTTATCACAGAAGTGAGAAACTCTGAGCAGCAACTTTCTATTTTGATCAGGAATCAGACTTCTAATTTAATAATTTGGGTTACTATTGTTTACGCTAAGTGTGAGATGACACAGAGAATTGAACTCTAGGAAGAATTGTCCCAAATTGTTGATGGTCTAGATCATCCATTGATTATAAGAGGGGATTTTAATGTGGTTCTTAATGGGGATGAAAAGATCGATGGCCTTCCAGTATTGGGACATGAGATTGAAGATTTTCAAAATTGTATTTAATTGAATGATTTGTACCAGGTTCGATATAAAGGCAGCCCGTTCACTTGGTGGAATGGTAGAGCGGTTTGTGACTGTAAAGTTGAAAGATTAGTTAGAGTATTG
Organism: Solanum acaule; assembly: GCA_036250505.1. NCBI lineage: Eukaryota > Viridiplantae > Streptophyta > Magnoliopsida > Solanales > Solanaceae > Solanum > Solanum acaule. Next base: position 14,969 of record JAJOOR010027954.1, read on the forward strand.
GTAAATAATATGTTTTTTGACCAATTCAATGTCTCTGATGTGGAGCATCTTCCCAGAATAGATCATGCTCTTCTATTATTCTCATGTGAAAATAGAGTATCCACATTCATGAAACCTTTTAGGTTTTTGAATTTTTGGATGGATCATAGAGGTTTTAAGTATGTGGTTAGAAAGAATTAGGATGATAATTATTCAACTAATCCCTTTCTAGACTTCAAAAGGAAGATAAAGAAAGTAAAGACTGCTCTGGCGTCATGGAGTAGGGAGACTTATGGGGACATTTTCAAATAACTCATCATAAGTGAAGAAATTGCAGCAATTAAGGAAAAGAACTTTGAGGAATTTCCTTCTTCGAAAAATAGAGGTATTATGCAAAGGGCAAAGGCTGAATACGCTAGATATCTTCATCTGGAGGAAAAATTCTGGATACAAAAGGCAGGGTATAACTGATTTGAAATTGGGGATAGGAACACAAGATTCTTTCATAGCTTGGTGAAAGCGAGAAGACAAAAAATGAAGGTAACAAGAATACATAATGCACTTGGGCAATGGCTAGAAGATGATATTACAATCTCTCAGGAAGCGATAGCTCACTTTCAGAACCAATTCAAGCAGGACAGAGATCAAACTAATGTCACTTTACTGGAACATATTCCAGATTTAATCTCTGAGGATGATAACACAGAATTAGGGAATGTACCAGATGAAGAAGAAGTGAAAAATGTTGTGTTTAAGTTGAATGGGGATAGCTCTAGTGGCCCAGATGGACTTACATGTAGATTCTATCAAGTTTTCTAGGACATTATAGGTAATGATAGTTGGAGAATGGTACAGACTTTTGATGACGGAAGTTCCTTACCTAAATCTATTACTCATACTAATTTGATTCTCATACCTAAGAAGGATAATATTTAGTCCTTTTCAGATATGAGACCTATTAGTCTAAGTAACTTCATTAATTAGATCCTTTCAAGAATTATTGATGACAGATTGGAGAAGATTCTCCCAAGACTAATTCCTATTAATCAATCTAGATTTATTAAAGGTAGAAACATCATTGAGAATGTCTTATTAGCTAAGGAGATTGTCACAAATATCTCTAAGAGGGGAAAGCCTAAAAATGTGATAATAAAGTTAGATGTGTCTAAGGCTTATGAAAGAGTTTCTTGGTTTTTCCTAATCAAAGTGCTAAGGAAGATGGCATTTTCTAATATGGTGGTTGATTTGATCTAGAGATTGTTAGCAAACAATTATTACTTTTTTCTTCTTAATGGACAGTTGTATGGTTAGGGGATCCTTTATCTCCTGCTCTATTCATCATATCAGTTGAGGTACTTACTAGAGCCCTTAACTCACTATTTGAAGACCCCCAGTTTGTTGGGTATGGGATGCCTAAATGGGGTGCAAATCTAAATCACTTGGCTTTTGCTGATGATACCATTTTTTTATTTCTTTTAATGGCAATTATTTGGAGAAAATTATGTCTATTTTGTATGATTATAAGAAGCAATCAGGTCAAAAATTCAATAAGGAGAAAAGCTTTTATTATCTACATCAGAACACATCAGCAGCCATTGATATTCAGATAAACTAGATTACAGGAATGGTTAGAGGGAAATCCCCTATGAAATATCTAGGATGTCCTATTACACATACTAGAAAGAGAAAGGAGCACTATATAGATTTATTTGACAAGATCAAAGGTAGATTGCAGAGTTGGAAAGGTAGAATGTTGTCATATGGAGGTAAGGAAGTACTTATATCCAGTGTCCTTCAGAGCATCCCCATCTATGTTCTCTCTGCTATCACGCCCCCAAATTGTGTTATCAAAGAGATACATAGAATTTTCGCTAAGTTCTACTGGACTAATAAAGAAGATTATAGTAATAAATGTTGGTCTAAATGGGTGGATGTGTGTCTCCCTAAACAGGAAGGGGGTTTGGGTTTTAGGTCCATGTTTGATGTTTCAAAGGCTATGTATGTAAAACTATGATGGAACTTCAGGACCAAAGATACCATGTGGTCTAACTTCATGTGGACAAAGTATTGTAAGAAACAAGTTCCAGCTCTTGTTCAATGGAAAGGAGGATCTCAAATCTGGAAGTACTTGTTGGAGAATGGGGGGGAGGGGTTCTGGAACAGTATATGTGGTGGGAACCTAGAGGAGGTACTTCTACTATATGGTATGATAATTGGTCTAACATAGGACCTTTGCATGTACATGCATCTGAGGTGCACATTTGTCACCCTATAAAAGAAATTAGCGAATTTTTAAAGGAGAATGGGTGGGATTATTCAGCTATGAGAGAGTTTTTCCCTGATTATGTTATAGATCATGTCCAGACAAATTTACATCCTGCATATCTCAGTAATCAAGGAGATAAATCTTGGTGGACTGAAACCAACAACGACAAATTTACTGTTAAATCAGCTTGGGAATTGTTGAGGTATAAAAAATACACAGTTGAAGACATGGCGAAATTGTGGATAAAAAGGGTCCCTTTTAAAATATCATTCCTGCTTGGAGAGTTCGTTTTGGAAAGATACATGTTGCTACCTTAATACATAGATGGAACTCAGATTACTCATTGGATTGCAGATGTTGTATATGTCCGGTGGAAGAAACTAGTGAGCATTTATTTTTTATTGGAGATTTTGCTAACATAATTTGGAACCGCTATTTATATGCTACTGGAATTTTGGGTTCTATGCTCAATTTAAAATACTTCATAAGGTTGTGGTGGAAAGTGGAAGGAAACTACAGAGTGAAGGTAGTGTGTCAGGCTATTCCTATTTTTATTTTATGGTTTTTGTGGAAGGGAAGAAAAACTATTCTTCATGGAGGGTCTTTCTCAGAATATAAAGTGTTTTGGAGTATTAACGATACAATTTTAAAATTCATCCAGATCAGATTTAAAGTACAATGTAATAGCACTTCTTGGCCTTATATCCTATCAAAATTGGAACAGTACAGACCAAGATCTTCTTTTAGAATTGGTATATGGAACCCTCCTCCTACTAATATCCTTAAGTGCAACACGGATGGTGCATCTAAAGGGAATCCTAGACCATGTTTAGCAGCTTTTTGTATCAGGGATTGTAGGGGTAACTTGGTGGTTGCTAAAGGGATCAAAATCCAAGATACTATACTACCAACATGGTATCTGAAGCTAGAGCTATACAGGAGAGTCTTATGTAGTGCATTGAGCATGATATTGCTAATATTATTATTCAGACAGACTCGTTAGCTATAGTGCATATTATTGAGGGGAAGTGGGAGTTGCCCTAGAGTGTGGTGTTTGAAGTCAGTATCATTAAGAGATTGAGAAGAGATATTTCAGCAAGCGTACAACATTCCCTCAGGGAAGGAAATACTCTTGCTGATTTTTTTGCTAACTTGGTGTTCACTTTTGCAGATGATTTTCAATTTAGTCATATTCAGGAGATCCCTAGTGAAGGAAAGAAGACACTTAATTTAGAAAAAGTTGGAACACCATACATAAGGAGGCACATTCAGGAATAACAGATAATACAAGTCGTTAACTATTAGTTTCCATTATCCTTTTATTGGTGTCAAGCAGATTCGTTAAACTGAGGTAAAATGTTGATCAAGTTGTTGTCTGAAGTAAATTCATTGGATTTGAGTACTTACAACTGGTGAGGGCTTGGGGTGTCCATTAGTACCATATCAAGACAATAACTTCTCAAGGAAATCATCCTTAGAATGTTGGATATGCTGAAATTAATAATAGAGTTCAGTGTAAATTTTAAATTAGTTCGTTATGGTTGAATCAACTAAGCAGAGGCTTTAATGGTGGTATTAATCCTATTTGGGATTCAACCCATTGAGATTTTGCTTGGAAGATAAAACTTTAATGAAAATAGATTAGAGATTTGAGACTTAGCTTTAGGTATAGTTACTGTGGACCTATTCTTGGGGATATACATTAACAAAAGGCTTGTTATTAGAGGTGGAGCTTCATCAACTAATTATCTGGGAGACGCAGGATTGGTCGAGCAATGGAAGCTACAAACTGGGAAGTAGATCGAATCATAGATGAACACAAAAATCGAGTTGAGCTCCTTCGACGGATCTGGAATCATCAATTAACCAATACAATGCTTGGAGTGGTAAGATATATGCACTTCATCTTGGTATAGTTTGAATCATCAAAGGAAGTGTAAGGGAATCAGTGGTGACGATTAAGGTTGGAAGAGCTGGAAGTTTAGACCTTTACTTTCCTAATTTGTACCTTTTTGTTTCTATCAGATATTCCCTCTGTCTGTAATTACTTGTCCACTTTTCCTTTTTTAGTCGTCCCTAATTACTTGTCCATTTTGACAAACCAAGAAAAGACAAAAAAAATTTACCTATTATACCCTCAGTTAATTACTTTGAAAAATGTAGAACTTCTTGAAACTCTTAAGTTTTTAATTCATCGACTTCATGATTAATAAGGTAAAATGGTAAACTCAATATGTCAATCATTCTTTTCTTAATAGGTGTGTCTATTCAAAAGTGGACAAGTAATTAGGGACAGATGGAGTATTTACTTTCGTTGCTGGTGTTCTTGTTGCTGGATTGGGTCACTTTTGGTCCCGGTCATTGCTTGTTAATACTCTTATCTTTTTAGAAATTTATGGGCCTGGCCCCATTTTGATTTTAAAAAATCTAAAAATTAATTAACTAATTAATAATTCTATGAATTAATTATTAATATTAGAAAAAAGAAACTAATTAATGAGAATGATAAATTAAATTTCGTCCAAAAAGTTATCAATCAATCACATCATTTTCCAAAGCCGAAGTCGAGTCGAGCAAGTGACGATGACAGCATGAGGGAAGACCCTCTTCTAGGCTCTTTAATAGCTATGAAGAGTGTTTCTTACTAAATGCACAAAAGAAATCATCTTCACCACCAATGATGGAGAAATGCAATTTAATGCACTTTATCTTTTTTGCTCAATCTTATTTCCCTATATTTCTTTATTCACATTTCACCTCACCTTTAAAGCCTTAGTCTTTAAAAAAAAAACACAATAATCCCACACATGAATGGATAATGGATATACTATGAACATATGCATAAAAAATGTGTGATATACTAATAAATATTTATTGTATTTGGATAAGTAGGTTTCCCTTTGAACTCTCCATGAGCATACATCGGGTACACATGTCAATCGGTAGATTTGATATTTTTGAACCATCGAGCTTTTATGTATATCTGATAGCATATGTCACAAAATTAACCCTTAATTGTTCTTGGTTCTCATTGTTGTGTTCGCTTCAGGTATGAACACCACATGATTTCATGAGTTTATAGAGATCTAGACTTATATTAATTCTCCTTGAGGCGGCTTACACCTCACACTCATATAGATGATTTCTAAATATGTAAATCGTAGATACATTATTTGATCATGTCATGTAAATTTTCGAAATCAAATTAAAAAGTTTTAGCACTTTATCCTTGTTTTTGAACATTATCTTTTCTGAGAATTGATTTAGTTAAGTGACAATGTTGAACCATCATTCATAACTTTGTTTGATCTCCTAGAACCTAAAAATTGAGATCTCCAGTCAACTAGGTAGAGTTACCATTATGATGGCTTGTTCTTGGCCATAATCACATTCCCTTTGATGATTTATCAATTGTCGCTCTAGTTATGTATTTCGTAAGTAGATCCGACACATTATATTTTGACTTTACATAGTAAACTGTGATAACTTCATTAGAGAGTAATTATATTAATAGTATTATGTCTTCGTCATAAATGACGAGACTTTCCATTATATATATTACATTTATTGCCCTTCCCATTAGAACTTGATTGTCATAATGAATGGATAGAGGCGCAACTAGTTTAGGCCAAAATGGAATATCTTCTAAAGCAAATTCCTTAGTCATTTTGCTTCTTCACCAGCCTTATACAAGGCTATTAACTCAGATTCCATAGTAGAACAAGTAATACATATTTGTTTGAATAAATTCTAAGACACTTCTCCTCCACCAATGGTGAAGACGTACCCACTTGTAGATTTTACTTCAGATGATTCGGTGATCCAATTGGCATCACTATATCCCTTCATTACTATAGGGTATTTATTTTAGTGCAATGCGTAGTCTTGAGTGTGTTTCAAATATATATACGAACTTGTTTCATTGTCATGCAATGAAATTGATTGGGATTACTTATATACCGATCCAATTTACTTATGGCACACACTATTTCAGATCTAGTACAGTTCATGACGTACACCAAATTTATCCGCACTCGAGTAGTAGTCTAATTGAGACTTGATTTGATCTTGGTTCATTGTGAGAGAAAGGCTCACAACAATTGGAGTCTTTGTAATCTTGAAGTCCAAATACTTGAATTTTTCAAGTACCATGTTAACGTAATGAGTTTGAAACAATGCTAGGTCTTGAGGGGTCATATAAATTTTAATTTCTAGAATTAAATCCACAACTCTTAAGTCTTTCATATAAAATGTGCTATCAAGCATATGCTTAATAGAATTTATGTCAGCAATACCTTTACTCATTTTATCAACATATCATCAAAAGCACAAACAAATAATTACTATGTTATTTGGAGTGTCTATAATGTAATTTATCACAATTATTAATTTTAAGCCCATTTGCTAACATTATTTGGTAAAAATTTACATTTCACTGTTTGGGTGCTTGTTTTAGTCCATAAAGTTACTATACAAGTAACCATACTTTCTTTTCCTTTCCTGAAGTTACAGACCCTTCGGGTTGGTCCATGTAGATTTCTTCGTCTATATCTCCATTTAAGAAGGTTGTCTTAAAATCCATTTGATGGATTTGAAGATCGTATACAATGGTCAATGTTGTTAATACCTGAAGAGATGTTATCCGTTTTATCGGTGAGTATGTATCAAAATAGTCAAGATTTTCTCGTTTCTTGTATCCTTTGACAACAATTCTAGCCTTATATTTGTCATTAATTCCATCAACTTTCATTTTTCTTTTAAAAATCCATTTCGAACGGAATGATTCCTTCCTGGATAAAGATAAACTAATTTACAAGTATGATTATTCATATGATCTCTATTTCGCTATTGATTGCCTCTTTTCAATATTATGCTTCTCAAGAAGATATTGTTTTCTTAAATTTTAAGGATCATTCTATGCTAAGAATGTCAAGAAGTCAAGACCAAATGAAGTAGATCTACGTCATGAATTATCTTTGTTAATTTATTTTTCTTTGTTTCTTTCCGGGGTCGTTTGGATCTTTTACTAGATGAGTAACGTTCCCTTTTATAAGGATAAATATTCTTACAAGATTCAACATTATCTGATTCAATTACCGTATTAACACGAATCTCAAAACTTTCTGATTTATGAACCAAAAATTGATATACTTTGCTATTAGTTACATATCCTACAAAAAACAATCAACAATTTTTGGTCCTATTTTAACTCTTTGGAGTTTAGGAACTAGCACTTTCACTAAACACCCCCACATTTTGAAATATTTCAAGGGGGTTCCTTCCTTTTCATTTCTCATATAGAAAAAACTCGGTCATGTTATGGGGGAAATTCATTCAGTATTCGACTAGCTGTAAGGATAGCCTTCCCCTATAAGTTCTCTGGTAATACATAATTTATTAAAAAGTATTCATCATCTCCTTTAAGGTTCTACCTTTTTTTTTTAGCAATTTCATTGGATTCTAGAGTGTATGGAGAAGTTTTTTTGGTAAATAATGTCATATTGTAGGCATATTTCTTTAAAAGGAGATTCATATTCGCCACCTCTATCACTTCTAATAATTTTAGTTTTTCTATAAAGTTGGGTTTTAACTTCATTTTTATATTGCTCAAAGGTATCAATTGCTTCATCTTTGCTATTAAGTAAATAATTAAACATAGCAATATGGAGTGCTATGATTAAAGAACGTTATAAAATAATTTTTTCCACCATGTGATGGTGTTGACTTCATATCACATATATCAATATGAATTAAGTCTAAAGGACTTGAATTCCATTCAATTGACTTAAAAGAATGTTTTGCATACATAGATTCCACACATATTTGACATTTTATATAATTTTTAAATTTAGGCAATACATTCAAGTTAATTATTTTTTGCAAAAATTTAATTTATAATTGACATGTCACAAACATGTATGTCATTAATTGTTTGACTCAAGCGAGTAAGAAGAAGCTAAGATTTTCTTCATATCAACAATAATTATATTATGTTTTAAAAAGCCCTCAGTGAGTTAACCTTTTCCTACATATACATTATATTTGCTAGCTACAACTTTATCTGAAAAAATATACATTTAAATCCATTCTTGATCAGGAATACTATGGAGATCAAGTTCTTTCACATTTCAAGAATATGAAGAACCTTGTTTAATGTCACTATCTTGACGGGAGTCATCTTCAAATCAATCTTGCATATCTCTTCAATCTTTGCAGGAGCAACATTTGTCACTAAAATGGCCTCATCATATTTAAATGCAACATAAGAGGTAAATGCTTCCTTCTTAGCTCAAACATGTTAAGTATCACCCGAGTCTATCAACTAATCCCTTGGATTTTCAATCATGTTGCATTCTGAGAGCATGACACATAAGTGACCCACTTATTTTGTTTTTTCCATATTTTCTTGGCCCTTTTCTTCTCTTTTCTTAGAGCACGGCAATCAATAGACACATGCCCAACCTTGCCATAGTTGTCACAATTTTCTTTAAACTTTTTCTTGGTTGAGAATATTTTTGGCCCAAAACCCTTCTTTCTTTTCTTCGAACTTGTTGGAGCAGTTTCAACAATATTAGCTCCCATAATTGCTTATTTACCATTTGCCTTCTTTTCTGCATATATATTATCCTCTTCAATAAGTGTACATTTTCTTTATATTTACAAGCATTTTTTTATATTTTTCGTACCAACATCATCATAACACATCACATATCTCTTTATCTACATATTTTTGTTAAATATTGTTATATACATTTTTTAAACATTTGCAAGCGCTATACTTTTCACCAATGGAAATGTTTTCGTCAACTTTTGAGGCCTCTACAATAAAAAGACATACATATACACATATGTAGCAGAAAATATTAATTTGGGCGATGACAAAACTTTTATATTATTAGGACAAGATAAAAAGTTTTACGATTTGTGTCTTGGCAAGGTAATTTTGGAGGGCCGATTATTCGACCAACCATTCCGCAGCCATGGCATATCAAAGACTTGGTACAGTTACACATTTGAGACCGCTCTACAATAAAATTTTATTTTTTTAATATATATACACAGAGGTATATTTTTAAATTAGTTTAATAATTATTTATTCATTACTAACATTTTACCAAGTTTTTATACAGGTACTCAGAGATATCTCCCGATAATGATATTCAAAAGAAGTTTAAATTCTATGTTTATGTTCTTGCAATAGTAAAAAATAAAGTATAGTGAAAACTTTACTTTTGGGACATCGAGCGGAGGTATCCTCTGCTTACAAATCTATTGCTACACGCTTAGGCAAAGCTTATGCCGTAAATACTTATAGAAATAAATTAAATTAGTTTAACTATTTAATCAGTTAGTTAATATTTTAGACAATATTATATTGCCTTTTTCTTTAAAATAATTTTTATTTTATTTAATATTTGTAATCTAGTCTCTCATTGATTTCTTAATTGAAAAAAATTATTATTTGAGAATATCTTTTCTTCAATTGAAGAAGTATTTTTCCACACAATACAAAAGGTGTTTTTATTTTCATATAGTAAGAAGTTCCTTTCTTTTCATATTAATAATTAGTACTTTTTTAGCACTGCATAAAAGGTACTTTTCTTTTCACACATATTTTATATACATTATGTCATCTTTTACACATTTCTATACACACATTTTACAATAATATACATTATTCACTTGATATATACTCTTTTATACATATGTTTTTACACGATTTTAGTACATATTTTTTTATTTATACATATGTTATACTTGTAAATAATAATTCTATTACCGCTCTCTTTGATAAATTAAGTCTAGTCAGGTACCATATTTTATGGATTTTGAAGGGTGTCTAACATCTTCGCTTTGGAATAATGTAAACCCTTATCTAGAATCTAACTGGTTTTTGTAGATTAAAACATGAGTTCTACATGTTAATAATCAAATCAGTCTTCATTGTTTTTTCTATTAAAAAAAACTAGGTGGTGACTCTATACAACAATTAATCTTTTTAGAGTTCATAAGTTGTAATTTATCTAACCATGGTAAAAATAGGACATAACAATGATATCAATCAGTTCAACGAAGATGTCTGCGAGGAATGCTTCTTGAGAGCTAATATGCAAGTGCTATCACAAGGCTAAGTTCAAGTCTACAACTTCTAATTATGCATTAAAATCTTCAAGCAATGACTAGTCGTTATCAATAAAAGCACATGCTCACAAAATGTCACTAAGACTCAAAGTTATACTCTACATAAGTGCCCAAACACCCTCACACCAGGGATTTTTTCATGCTCTCACAAACCACAAGCAAATTATTAAACTAGGAATCAAATGAGTTCTCACACTCACAAAGAGAATAATGTACATGTTTCTACCCATATGCTTGCCCATATTTTGTAATCGATCATTGAATTAGCTCCCACGGGATCATAAAGGTCTTTCCAAGCTTGTAACGGGGTTGATGGGTCTAGTAGGACAATTTTAGTACATAGTGACTCTACCTTCTGGAAGCTTTCACAAGTCTTTACTTCTTTCACACTTTATTTCCTTATTTTGAACATGAAACCTCACCCACACTATTTTCTAGCAACATTTTTATTGGCTTGTCTCATTATGAACTCCTTTTATTGAGAAATTCATCAAACAAGCAACTATATTTACACTACACAATCTAAATAGCAATATATTTATCCTTTTTTTTATTTTTTTTATATGGAAGAGTTCCATATTTTTGCATACACAACCATCAGGACGAAGTTCATGATTTTCACGCTAAGCTTTATACTCCTTCGCTCTCTTATTTCCTTACAACACCCCAACTTAGGTTTTTGGCCTAAGTTGGTTTTCAACACATTCCAATGCTTCAAGAAGATCTTGGGTGAGAAATAAAGGTAATGATTCAAAATGGTTTAGGGCTGAAGGTTCACTTCTTTTTCAAAGAAAGGTTCGGGCTCAATCACACACTCACAGGGTGGCGGCAACAAGGGTTTAACAAAAATGGGTCACTCTCAAGAAGAATGCTTATGATACTTTCCCCATTCATAAATATCAAAACACTAGACCAACAAGGCAAGTTCTAGATTTCTACAATGCACGAAATCCAAGTAAACCTCACCACACATGTTATTCAAATACAATTATCAAACATAAGTCTACAACCATAACTTGCGTTTAACGAGCATTGCAAGTTTCACAATTTGATATTCAACTAGTCAATACAAGATGGTCACAACCCATGCAAGAATAATACAAAATTGACCAATTCAAATTATCGCAAGCACATATATCATCAATAGCATTTTTTTGAGTAAAAAATGATGGACACAATCGATAATCACAAATTCTAGACAAGCATGTGCATTTGAACATGAGAATCAATACAACTTTGGTATCAAAATGAAGGAGAAAAAGCATTCTACTAATAAATAAAAATGAAAAGTTAACTACATCATCATCAAGTCAAAATTACAAGCCAAAAAGAAATGAATGTATCAAAGTTGAATTACAACCAAAACTGAAATAAATTCCTCTCCTCCATGAAAAATAGGCATTTTCCTCAATGCCCCAAAAACTATATAAAACATAGAAAGAGCTATTATAAGAGTCCCCCTGTCAGGCTAAGCATGAGGAGAAATTTGGCCGATGATGCAGCCTCATCCAAGGCATTAGTGCCAAGCTCATCTCTAGTATAAGAAGGGGTGCCATGGGGTCCTCAATAGGCTTGGACCCACTAGAACCAATCATTTAAGTGTCACCAAGGGACACCTCCGTACAAGACTATGCCAACGCCTCCTTAAAGTCCTCTAACTCAGCGTATGTGTCAACTATCTGATCATCAGTAGTGTAACACCCTAAGAATTTCTAAGCGAAGGCCCGAACCATCATTTATTTGCATGTAAAATCATATAGGGTGATTCTTAAATTGATCATATGAGATATGGTTATTTATTTGGTGTTCGAATGGATTTGGATACGACTTAAGGTCACAAGAACCCCCTAGCACAAAGTTGAGTTGAAAGCTTCATTTTCGATTAACTTTTGACATAAGATTCTACTTTTCTCAACTTCAAACAATAATATCTCCCAAAGCCTAATGAATTAGGTGGAATATGACCTACCAAATTAAAGGTCCTTGAGTCCTCTTTCCAACGCCACAAAGTTTGCCACATTTTGTGCTTGGAGTAAAACATTATGATTGTTTAACAAAGCCTTCCATATCATAGTTTTCTGAATCTGTGAATGACGGATCAAACCGACAGGTCATACGTTCAACGACAGCCCATCCTGTCAAGTCATCAGTAGAGTACTGGGAGTCAAAATTTGGGACCCAAATCCTAAGGATCCAACCAACGGGCCGTAAGAACTACTACGGGCCGTCGTTTGGACCCGTAAATGGAATTTTGAGCCTTTAAATTCAATATAAATTCCATCGATGTGATATATAGTCCGTAGCTCAAACCATAAACTGTAGATAGTTCCGTGAACAGTTTCATCAATTTTTAAGAGAGGTAGTTTGGTATTTTCCAACCCTTTATAAGCCTAAACCACGACCATTTTTCACCTAATTAAGGGTCTAAACAGTGTTAAAACATTATTTTACATTCGTTAACACTTCAAAGACTTAAAGAAAGGATTCAAGAGGATAAAAGTTAGGGTTTTCAAATGTCATCGATTTCGCCAAGAACTTTGTTCTTTCTAGGTAGGTAAGGCTATCATAGTGTTGAACTAGTTCTTCCTCACGCCCTATATTTATTTTCAAATCTGTAAAAGATTAATCTAGGGTTCTATCCTTAGATTTAAGTATTCTTGAGATGAGTTGATGTTGAGTTCTGAGTTCTTGAGTTCGTGATTCTTTTTGGAATTGTATTCCTAATTATTGAATTGCTATATGTTATACATTGAGATTCTTGAGTTGATTCGTTCATGTCTATATTTCATCATGAACCCTATTAATTGAGTATTCTTGAGATTATTAGTATCTTTGAGTTCTGAGTTATGAGTTCTTGAGTATTGAGTTTTTCTATATTGTTATTAAGATCCTTGAGTTGAGTTTTTCATGTCTAAATTTCAGGATGAACCCTATTTTAAGTTATAATTTTTGAGAATCTTCTAAAGCAGACATTTTTCTTTAAACTAAATTTTTGAGGAAGTAAAGAGGAGTTTGAGAAAGAGTACAAGGGAACTAAGTATTTCTCAAATGTTTCATTTTTTTACATGAAAAAAAAGAGTATTATTTTAAGAAAAATTAAAGAGTTTTCTGAAAGATTGAGTACAGAGCAATTACCTCTTAAAGAGGCCTTTTGAGTAATTATCTCAACCCATAATGTATTTTTACATTGAGCAAAGAGAAACCTTATTTTCTAAATGAGTTTATGAGTTCACGGATATTTCAGAGAAGTTGCCTCTTTTAAGAGGATAATTTAAACAATTATCTCAAACTAGAAAAAGAGTATGTTTTATACATTTGAGCATGAGTACATATATTATTGAGAGTAGTATTGAACACCGATATAGGAGTGAGTTCAAACAACTCAAAATCCTCATAAACCCTGTCTTGCCAACATGGGTACATGATAATAATTTTTAGATGAATCCACTTAGTTAAGAGGTTCTATACCCTGACATGGTATAGGACAGTTTTGGCAGCATGGGTGAGACGTTGTATTATCACGTAGCTCATAATGATGGTTGTCGGTTAGAGAATCTCCCAAATAGAGTTGAAAGTGTAATTTTATTATATCACTTAATATGTTGAGTTCAGAGATGAGTAGGTACTTTTGTAAAGTTTTAATGATTTCACTTCTTTATTTCCTTACATTCAGTTGAGTATATATCTATATTGATTGCAGTCCTTTCATGTAGTTATTTGTTATTTAGCTATATTACATACTCGTACATTCGATGTACTGATGTCATTCGGTATGTATCTTTTAATGATGCAGATACAGGTTCTAAAGATCCTCAACAAGAGTCCATTGAGATCAGTTCATCTGCTCTTCAGCTTTTAAGTAAGACCTCCTTGCTTCTGGAGGACTCCAGTTTTATGAGTTGTTAGTAGTACTTTGCTTGAGGAGTCGTGGATCTAGTCCCGACACTCATCTGTGTATAGTAGAGGCTTCATAGATAGACAATTTTGGAGAGTCTTTTAGATTCAGATGTTTTATTTAAAACTTATGTTGCATACTTAGTACATTCAAAGAGTTTTGAGATTTATTACACTTTTGATTCAACATTTTTCTCAGTTTGATGCTAGTGTATGCATGATTTAGTCTTTCTCTTGTAGTTAGCCAGGATGAGGGTTCGCTTGGGGCCAACAATGGTTCTCAAGTGTCGATCACGTCCAGGGTGTAGGCTCGGGTCGTGGCAAACTTAGTATCAGAGCACAGAGTTCAAGTGTCCTAGAGTGTCTATGAAGTCATGTTTGTGGGATCTTATTTATAGTTTTGAGGGCCACACTTCTATAAATGAGGGACTACAGACCTTTAAGAAAAGTTTCCCTTCTTTCATACTCGAAATCGTACAATAGAATTGTGTCATAAAGAACTTATTCTAACTCATACGTTTCTCAAATCCATTCAACTACCCATCATACTCAAGGTAGTTAAAAAGCAAAGCCCAGATGCTTATCGATGAGTTAGTCTCAGCAAAATTCTTGAGAAAGTCATGAGACTGTAGAGGGGCTTGAGAGAAGCCCGTGAGTGAGATTAAGTGTCTAGATTTTAAAGAATGAACTTTTATTCATATGAATTATGTGTTCAAGCTAAAATGTACTCCCAAACACTCTTTTCTAAGTCTTGTTTCAAGTGATACCCTATAATAGGGGAGTATGTTTTAGAGCTTGGGTAGTATTTTCACTCAAAAATCTAGTATGAGTTGCGATATATGTTATAAGCATTAGTAGTAAAAGTGCCTAGAGTTAGAAGAATGCATGTAGAGGTATAGTAATCAAATAAAGGAAGATAGAGATGAGGCAAATCATGTTGTTGCAATCATGTACCCAGTAAGTCATTAATGAGGAGTTTTCTTTTATGTGTACACTAAGGAATAATAATTTTGTATGAAGTTCATGATGGAGGGTAGAGGAATAGTTACTAGTGAGGATGAGTTAAGAGTATACTTTGACTAGAGAGGGGTTTATGATGATGTGTCAATGTGTTAGTAATGACCAAGTATAGGTGCTGAATAAAAGAGTAGGAATATTCATGATGTGAGAGATCTATGATAGGCTTATATTTTCAAGGGAGAGGCTATGGTTTTCAAAGGGTTATAGAACTAATTAGGCAATAATGTGTAGTGAATGGGTAAGTAGTACTTAAGTTGTGAAATGGAATGTGACGATAAATTGTAAGTATGAAGAATGAGAGGTAAAAATCATGAGGTCTTAGTGGGCGAGTGTTTCTTAATTCTATCTAGTATTCGTAAGTTAGTATAGTATGTGAGAAATCTTATTGATAATTGTGTTTAGAACTAGACACTAAGCTTGAATTTTATATGAGTGTTGTGACCAAAAGGATGGCAACATGAGGGTGATGATGTTTGTTCGAGATCTGATCTAGTAGGTTTGACATAAATTAGATGAGAAACTAAGGTGTTACTTTTGATAACTATGAGTGTCACAAGTGTGGTATTATCACTTTTACATGAAAGTAAGGTAGTGCGTCTAAATCAATAGATTAACAAGAGAATTAGGAGGTGTATCCGAGATCATATGATGCCAGACGAGGTTCCAATTAAGTTAATGATTTTTCATGTGTGCCTAGAGAGAATATTTGAGCTGTCAATGTGGAAAGGCTGATGTAAGCATTATTTTTTTCACTTAAGAGTTAGATGAAGAGGCCTTATAAGCCAATGAGAAGAGGTTAAGAGAAGCATCTTAGAAAGAGGTCTTACAAGAAACCCTAGTCCCTGTACATGGAAAGTTCAGTAGCCATGAGATAATCCTTTCCCAAGTATTAGAGTAAAGTGAATGTAGACTAGTTTAGAGATAATGGAATAGATTGAAAACTTTAAAGCATCAGCTTCAGACCTAACGGGGGATAATAAAATGAGAAACCAAGTCAAGTGTTGAGAATCATATAGTAATGTGTTCAGAACGAAGTAAAGTGATATATCGATCCATTCATACTCTAGCATATTCCTCAAAGTTCAGTCGTTACAACATCATGTCGATGTCTCTAATATCAAAATTGTGTTCATGGCATATGCTCATACATTTTAGACAGGTTCACATCTATGCTCAGTTCCCAGAATGAAAACTTTAGCCCATTGATCTCAATCTTACTCCATAAAGTTATGGATATTAGCCTCATGGTATGAACCTATTCATATAAACACTCATATCCCATAGTATGCTCAGTATTGCAAATTCATGATTTGATCTCAATGGCTAGTAACATAATGTTATGTCATGCATATTCTTATATCAGAATTCTCGAATGAATCGTGCTTATGATTTTTAACCCTAAAGCTCTTTCAATGATCATTTTTAGTTAGAGAGTGATGTTGATGATAGTAGTTGAGTTACTGATAGAAGGAGAAGGTTGATGTTTCTTATGTTGGTAGCAGTAGTGTGCTTATTCCATCTAAGGTTATAAAAGTGGAGGAAGGATGAATGAATTTTTACTATGAGTAATAGTTAGGTGATAGTAGTTAGTTAGTTCTTGATAGTAATGCGTGAAATATCAATTGATAGAGATGACAAGAGGAGGAGGAATTCATAGAAGGATTGGTTAGTAGGAGTAGTATTCATGGGATGAGATTTCCTATAGAGGCATAAATACCTGAATCTTGTGGTTTAGATTAGTTAAACAACTCATGCTTAGCATCTTGTGATTTAGAGATTAGTCTTAAACACAATAAGAGCAAATAATTTGACTTAGACGTTTGTAAAAGTAGTCATATACTCTAGTGGGACCTATGAGTTGCAGCTAATGAAGTGTAGTAATAAAAAAGGAGAGGATAGTTAAGAAGTGTTGCTAAGCTTAAAAGGTACTAGTCATATCACTCAAAGCATAGTACTCATATTCTTACTCCGTGTCTGGATACCCTTGTTTCATTCCATGGCGTGTAATCTTGAAATCTTATGTGAGCTTCGTGCCAAGCGTGCTCGAGTCTAGTTTCAAAAATCTTAGTATGAATCAGTTCCGTCTGTGCTAGTAGGACAGTTAAGAAGTCCAAAATATAGTATGAGTAATTCCTTTCCTTTCCATTCTCATTTCATCCATCATTCGAGAACGAATGATTCCAAGGGGGAGATATTGTAACACCCTGAAAATTTCTAAGTAAGGCCGGACCATTTTGTATTTACATGTAAATTCATATCGGGTGATTCTTAAATTTCTCATATGTGTAAAGGTCATTTATTTGGTGTTCAATTGGATTTGGATACGACTTAAGGTCACAAGAACCCTCTGACACAAAGTTGAGTTGAAAGCTTCATTTTCTATCAAGTTTTGACATAAGATTCTACTTTGCTCAACTTCAAACAATCATATCTCCAGATACATAATGAATTACGTGGCCTATAACCTACCAAATTAAAGGTCCTTCAGTCCTCTTTCCAATGTCACCAAGTTTGCCTCATTTTGTGCTTGGAGTAAAACGTTATGACCATTTTATTGGAGACTCCCATATCAGAATTTTCTGACTCTGTGAACGACGAATCCAACCGACAGGCCGTAGGTTGAATAATGACTTGTCTTGTCAAGTCGTCGATAAAGTGCTGGGAGTCAAAAATTGGGATCCAAATCCTATGGATACAACCAACAGGCCGTAAGAACTACAAGGAACCGTTGTTGGGACCTGTAAATGGAAATTGAGCCTTAAAAATTCAATATCAATTCCACGGATGGAATCTACGATCCGTAGCTCAAACCATGAACTGTAGATAGACTCGTGTACAGTTTTTGTTATTATTTAAGAGAGGTATTTTAGTATTTTCCCACCCTTTCTAAGCATAAACTATGACCCTTTTTCACTTAAATAAGGGTCTAAATAGTGTTAAAACATTATTTTACATTCTTTAACACTTCAAATACTTAGAGCAAGGATTCAAGAGGATAAAAGCTAGGGTTTTCAAGCGTTCTTTAAATTTCATCGATTTCGCCAAGAACTTTATTCTTTCCAGGTATGTAAGGTTATAATAGTGTTGGACTAGTTCATCCTCACACCCTAAATCTATTTTCAAATCATTAAAAGAGTAATCTAGGGTTCTATCCTTAGATTTGAGTATTCTTGAAATGAGTTAATGTTGAGTTTTGAGTTCTTGAGTTCCTGATTCTTTTTGTAATTCTATTTCTAATTATTGAATTGCTATATGTTAAACATTGAGATTCTTGAGTTGATTCAATCATGTCTATATTTCAATATGAACCCTATTAATTGAGTATTCTTGAGATTATTAGTATAGTTGAGTTCTGAGTTCTGAGTATTGAGTTTTTCTATATTATTATTCAGATCCTTGAGTTGAGTTGTTCGTGTCTATATTTTAGCATGAACCCTATTTTGAGTTATAACTTTTGAAAATCTTTCAATGCCAACATTTTTTCTTTAAAATGAGTTTTTGAGGAAGTAAAGAGGGAGTTTGAGAAAGAGTATAAGGGAACTAAGTATTTCCCAAATGTTTCATTTTTTACATGAAGAAAAAGTGTATTATTTTAAGAAAAATGAAAGAGTTTTAAAAAAGATTAAGTACAGAGCGGTTACCTCTTAAAGGGGCCTTTTGAGTTATTATCTCAACCCATAATGTATTTTACATTTTTATCTCACAAAGATTAAGTACAGAGTTATTGTCTTTCGGCTCAATGCATCTGTCACTATATTGACCTTGCTTAGATGGTCACATTGTAATCCTTTAGCAACTCCATCCACCTCCTCTGCCTCAAATTTAAATCCTTCTAAGTAAATACATGTTGTAAAAGACGATGATCATTGAAAACTTCACCTTAACACCATAAAGATAGTGTCGCCAAATCTTAAATGCAAACACTACCACTGTCAACTCTAAATCATGGGTTGGGTAGCTCCTCTCATGTCACTTCAATTTCCTTGGAGCATCAGCTATAACGTTCATGTCCTACACCAACACAACACCTAAACCCAAATGTGAAGCATCAAAAAACACAATAAAAGTCTTTACCTTCTACCGGCTATGATAGGATAGGATTCGTAGTCAACAGTGTCTTGAGCTTTTGGAAGCTTTCCTCACACTAGTTTGACCACACAAAGGTTACCTCTTGCTGGGTCAATCTAGTCAGATGTGTATCAATGAAAGCAAAGTTCTTGACAAACCTGCAATAATAGTTAGCAAGACCCACAAAGCTCCAAACCTTATTCATAGAGTCAGACCGAACCCAATTCTTAACTGCCTCAATTTTTTGGGGATCCACCATCACCCTTTTTTCTGTAACCACATACCCCAAAAAGTCACCAAAGTCAGCCAGTATTTGCACTTTGAAAACATGGCATACAATTTATGTTTCCCTAGTACCCATAGAACAATGCAAAGGTGTTTTGCATGCTCCTCCTTAATCTTGGAGTAGATCAGAATATCATTTATAAACACCATCATAAATGAACCCAAAAATGGCTTGAAGACATCATTCATCAAACTCATAAAAGTTGTTGATCCATTACTCAATCCAAAGGACATTACCAAGAACTCATAATTCTCATATCAAGTCTTGAAGGTTTTCTTAGGTACGTCCTTGGGTTTAATCTCTAATTGATGGTATCCTAAACACAAGTCAATCTTTGAGAACACTAAAGCACCCTGTAACTGGTTAAAAGATTCATCTATTCGGGGTACAGGATATTTATACCGGACAGGAACCTTGTTCATCTATATGTATTCTATGCACATTCTTTTATCACCATCCTTCTTCTTCACAAATAAAACTAAAGCATCCCAAGATGAAGCACTGGATGAATAAATCCCTTATCTAAGAGTTCCGGAAGCTTGTCCTTAAGTTCCATCAACTCTATCGGAGCCATACGATAAGGATGGATAGAGATTGAGAGAGTACTCAGCTCCAAATCTACACCAAAATCGATATCTCTATCCGGAGGAATACCAAGTAAATTTGTAGAAAATACCTCTTGGAATTCTGCAACTACTAGATTGATTCAAAAGAAGGGGACTACGTACTAGCATCCCAAAAGTGAGTCAAGTAGGCACAACAGCCCTTCCCCACTAGACTTCTTGACCTAATAAAAGATATGAGCTTTGCTGACATAGGCTTGTACACACCTTCGCACTCTAATTTATCATTACCCAGGATTTCTAGAGTTATTGTCTTAGAAATATAATTCAATATAGTATGATAAGAAGACAATCAAGTCATACCCAAGATCACATCAAAATTTGGCATATCCAAAATGACCAAATCAACCCAAGTGTGAAATCTACAAACATCACAGAGCAACCATGGTACTCATGGGTTACTACCACAGACTCACAAACTAGGGGAGAAACATGAATAAGGGCATCAATAATATCAAAAATCAAGTCAAGTCCCAAGGAAAATTGAATAGATACGTATAAATAAGAAAAACTCGAATCAAATAAGATAGAAGATATCCGATTACAAACAAGAATAGTACATATTATCACTGTGTCAGACGTCTCGGCCTCTAGCCTACCCAGAAAGGCGTAACACTAAGCTCTATCACTATTCCGAGACACCTCTCTACTTGGTTGCGTCACTCCCCTCCCATGATTACCATTTCCTCTACCCCCATGACCTCCTTGATTATTACCTCACTCGCACAATGGGCGTCCAGTTTCATTACTGTAACGACCCGGAAAATGATAGAGTGAAACTAGAGCCTCACATGTGAGTTTGGAGTCGAGAACTTAATGAAATAATTATATTTGAATTTGACCCAAAAAGTTTTTAAAAATGTGCTTCGGAAGTTACCGGAAACTTGTTTAGCTGTATATAAAAAGATCCGTTTCATTTTTCGAAAAT
>JAJOOR010027955.1:0-14803 GCA_036250505.1 Solanum acaule
ATTTTAGAAGGATAACCTAACCTTGTTGATATTCATAACAAGTTTAAGGTGACTTACTTAGTTCCTAACTTGGTTCCTAGATAATTTATAAAAGAAATATTTCAAAAACCAAGTGTTCTAATAGTTTACATTTAAATTATATTTGAGAGTTTTGAAGGTCGTGAGCTACTTTAAAGTTTTTCTTTAATAATAACCTTAGTGGAGAAAGAGGGCTGGTCACAAGTAGTAAGGGTCTCACGTGACATTTTAATTCACATCACCCAAGGAAGAATACAAATTCATATGTGCGGGAATATAATCAAGGAAACTGATAAAATGACGTGTAGATGTCAAACACTCTATTTATCCGAACGAGTGAACTATCAAAATAACAGAATCATGAAAATAATTCAGCTGAGATCCCAATGCCTTTCACTGAAGGTCTTTCTAGCAAGAGAATAGCAAAATATCACATTCGGCGTTTTAGGAATTTCCCGGGAGTAGTGCTAAAATGAGGGACGTAGCTTCGCCTTAACATACCTTTTCAATGAACACTCAAATGGCCGTAGCTTCTTCACGAAAGTTGTTCCTTACGTCTGAAACTTCGTAAACACTATATATACACATCTGGTACACACCTATAAACAGTTCATATTTGTTCTTAAATCGGCAGATTTGCCAAATGGCCTCAACTTGACGAAATGTCCGTAGAACTTCATAAAAACAATCATAAAAGAGTCCCGAGATGATTACCTTAGCTAACCAAGTTAAACCTTGAAGAAACACCAATAACTACAAATTTATATCTTCAAAAACTTGCTCCAAATGCAGCTAATAGAAGGGGAAAATGATTACCACATGTAAAGATCACGTTTCTAAGCACATGGGGCAATCTTTAATGGTAGAAATCGTCGAAAACTGACCTTCATCATGCAAGTACTCCATAGGAACCTTCTCTTAAGCTTTCTTTCTGGTTTGGAAGTAAAATGAAATGTTTTCATGGCTTAAAACGTTGAGTAAGCCGAAATACCACATTTTTTACCCGACCCGGATTCTGCCCCGGCAGTCCGTAGTAAAACCCTCATAACTTTTTACTCCGATGTCGGTTGGATACGGGGTTTTGTGCGTTGCAAACTAGACTCGTAGGCCTTCGATTTAATGGGTGATAGGCCTTCTAACTCTTTGTATATTGGGATAAAACATCCAAGACATTTGACCCAAAGTTAAGAAAATATTATTAGAGAAACTTCGATAACTTTTGCCGACTTTAGTTTCACTAATTTTCTTGACTTCCAAACTTAACATACGACCCTTGTGCTATTATAATACCTCATAACACACTATTCTTAGCATGTTTTACACTCATAGGCTTATCCACAAGGTATGGGACAAGTTAAACCTTTCAAACGGGGGAAGTTCTACCCGAGCCATTTCTTTTATCATGAACTTTGTTTAAGGGGTCCCTTTGACCTAAAACTTTAGTTTAGTTCCTTGATAATGCTACCTACTTGAAATCTTAATCTCCAATGTACGATACAAAGTCATATACACTTCATATAACCATACCATACTACGCCACATATATTATGCACGATTAGAGAAAAAGTACGGGATCTTACATTCTCCCCCCTTTATGAACATTTGCCCGCGAATGTATCTAAATAATTCCTTGATTGTATTTTCTTTTTTTTTCTCACAGTACTTTATTTGCGAGTCTATATTTGTTACAGTCGCAAACCTGAAGTCAAATTCTGAAAATTTTAACTACTAAGCTTTGCATAGCTATCTCGTAAGAATACATATAAATTTCACCTTCAAGCTACTTAAAATATAACTAAGTCGTTGTGAAGAAATAATTGCCAATAATCGAAATGTGACTCACGTTAAGTCGTAAACAGTTGGGGGTACTCCTTCCTCATTTCCTCTTCCGCTTCCCAAGTCATTTCCTCGACGTTGTTATTTCTCTATAACACTTTCACAGAAGCTACATCTTTATTTCGAAGATTTCTTACTTGCCGATCTAAAATCGCTATTGGTACCTCTGCATAAGATAAATCCTCAGCGATACAAATATTTTCAATGGGCATAATACGTGAAGGATCTCCAATGCACTTCCGCAACATAGAAACATGAAATACAAGATGAACTGCTTCAAATTCTAAAGGCAAATCAAGCTCGTATGCCACCATATTGATCTTCCGAATAATCTTATACGGTCCAACGCACCTTGGACTGAGCTTCCCTTTCTTTCCGAATCGCATGATGCCCTTCATAGGCGATACTTTCAGGAAAACCCAATCTTCTACCTCAAACTCTAAGCTTCGTCGGCGAACATTTGCATAAGACTTCTGTCGACATTGTGTTGTTTGAAGCCGATCTCTAATAAGCTTAACCTTTTCAATCGCTTGTTGGACTAGATTGGGACCTAGCAAATCTGCTTCCCCGAGCTCAAACCAATCGATTGGGGACCTACACTTCCGCCCGTATAGTGCTTCGTAAGGGGCCATCTGAATACTAGCTTGAAAGCTGTTATTATAAGCGAACTCGATAAGAGGTCGATGTTGATCCCAACTTCCTTTAAAATCCAACACAGAAGCACGTAACATATCCTCAACCATCTGAATAGTACGTTCTGCCTGTCCATCAGTTTGTGGATGAAAAGCGGTGCTAAGATTTACCTGAGTGTCTAGACCTTTCTGAAACGATCTCAAAAAATGTGCTTTAAATTGAGCTTTTCGATCTGAGATAATAGATAATGAAACTTCGTGAAGGCGAACAATCTCCGAATGTAAAGCCTAGCACAATCTTCAGCTGAATATATCGTCCTAATTGGTAAGAAATGAGCAGATTTTGTCAGCCTATCGATAATTACCCAAATGGAATCAAACCTTCGTGGAGTGCTAGGCAAACCAGTGATGAAGTCCATATTTATCATATCCCATTTCCATAACGGAAGCTCAATATACTGGGTTAGGCCTCCAGGCCTCTGATGCTATTTATAATGTGTATCATGTTGCCCACTAACACATATTTGTATATATTTTTAGAAATTGTGTTTATTTTTTATTGTTATAGTCATCTTAAGAGTTCTTTTTTCAAATATGAATTTTGTAAATTTTGCTAATATGAAATTTGTAAATTAGATACATTATATATGTGTGGTTGGTGATGACAAATATTGTATTCTACTAGCTCAAGTATTTATCACGAATAAGTTGTATACATACATTACATAGTTGTATAATATATTGTATTCAATCAGCTCGTTTCTGTATTCCAATTTATTTGTATCCATTATATGAAATTTATTAGATCCATTATGTATTATGTTTATATATCCTTTACTATATTATATTCTTTATTTTTGTATATTAGTATGTATTTTTTTTGTATTAATTTGTTATCTGATTCATATTCATAAATCAGAATGCATTTGTATAGAAGTAATTATGTATCAAGTTTTCAGATTGTATTCTATTTTTGTGTATTTGTAGTTTCTCTTATTATATTTTTTCCTAGAAATACATTCATATATTAGTAATTATTCAATTATGTATTCATTTACTTGAACATGTGCAGACAAATGAATTTTATGTTAAAAATCCACCTACAAAAGCTCCACATTTTTAGTGCGTCTTTAACAATAACATTAAAGCTAACTTGATTAAATATTTACATAAGCATGTATATAAGGTGTTTCGTGAGAGCACTTGTTTTGGTCACTACATGCAAATGCATAGATGTTGTGTACATGGACAAATACATAGGTGTTGTATGGCTTTAGAACTCAATAGAAGTTCTTGTCAAGCATTTATCATACGAGTCAATGGATCTATTCTTCATTTTACACTTTGATTAGTGGATTAAATTGTGTTAGTGATGAAGAGTTCAATTTCGACACTCAAGAACCAAATAGGTTGATAAGTTAGTATTTTCGGGGTGTTAAGTTGATCTGGAAAATAGATCTAATGGAGATATTTGAGGGTAAAGTGTGGAGTTATTTTTCATCCAAACAGTTATTTTTTCTAGTGAAAAAAAAAACCAAAAAAGTTTTCAGACTACATTTTGATCTGATTCAAAGCGGTAGGTACAATCATTTCCCATGGGGTAAGAAAGCATTTCACTTGTTGATGAAGAGTTTGAGCAAGAAGTTGAATAGCTCAATTTTTGTTACAAAATTGGTGGCATGCCAATTGGCATTCAAGTATGGTTATACGAGTGCAGTTCAAGAATCGACATCCAAGTTGCCCAAAAGGTTGATGACCATATTCCGAAGTTACTCAACTGGCAGACGGTTGAAATAAAACCGAGATACAAAAAACTAATGAATACCATATTCAGTGATGTTAATAACAAGGTATTTAATTTATATATATTGAATAAAATTTTATTTGTCTAGTTTTATTATCGTTTATATTATAAATAGTAACAAAATTTGTTTGGTTCAGTTTAAATTCAACAACATTACACCTACTCCAAGGGAACTTGATGTATTGCAATTGCCACCGAAGGGTATCGAAAATCAAGTTGAAGGTCAGTATTCTAATTTATCATACGATGATTCAACAAGTTATGTAAAAAATTCTGACGATGATTTTCAAGAACCTCCTCCACCAATAGTAAAGGACAAAAGAAAAGGGAAATTTGTTCTTCGCCGTCGCCTGTTAAAAAAAGGACGAAGAAGCAATTGACTGATGGAGCCAAACAAGCTGTACAAAAGATGGAGCCTCGCCTTGTTGTAAAATAGCTAGTGAAAAAGGATATTGTATCTAATAAGTATCGAAGAAATCTAAGGTTGTTTTAAAGCATATTGAATGTCTCTGCAAATACAATTAAAACAACATCTAAGGATTCTGACATTCCAGGAGCAAGCGAATCTGAAGTGCAAGTCTGGATGAAAGAGCAGTTAGATTTCAAAAAAGAGGTATCTATCGTTTAATACATTAATTTGATATTTCAACATTTGTAGCATATTGAATTTTTATTAAGCTACATTGTTATGTCCTATTCTCAGGTTAAATAAGAGTTTGTTGACATTCACAAATTTATCAACGATAACTTCAAAACTGTTCTGACATCTATTAATTCTAAACATATTGAGTAGGAGGTTCGTTAAAATCAAACAATATGATGTAGTGTATTTTTATTAACCACTTATTTTATAATGTATTATGTTGTAATCTAACACAGGTCAGACATTCTTATGATCTCATTGTCCCCCAAATTTAAATGATGAAGAGAGGTATAGATCACCAACTACTTCAATTCCGGAATCTCCACCAATTCAAGTGCAGGTAGTTCAGTTAGACAAATTGGAATCTGGGAAATTGGAGGTACTAGTTTTTTTATTTAATTAATTGCATCTTTTATTCATTTGGTTCAATATGAAACAATATAATTATCAGTTATGCTTTTCATCTTTATATTTTCTATATTTTTTATAATTTAAATGTAGTCTTTTTTATTAAACTATTTCCAATACTATTAATACAGTTTATTTTCTACAATTTGTATCCATTAACCTTCATAAAGTTGTATCCATTAAGCTTTTATCACTTTCTTGGACAAAGAGCATTTGTTGTTGTATTCATTAACATTTATTTAATGTTTTTTTGTCTTTTATTTGTGTTAAGACCATCAACAATCTAGATGACATTGATTCCAAAACTGTTGAGCATGAGGTAAGTAATATTTTAGATTGTATTTTTTGTTAAATACATTTATATCCATTAACCTTTATATGGTTCTTAACTTTATATTTTTCATGTTTCCATACTTTAAATGTAGCCTTTTTGATAAAATTGTATCCAACAATCTTAATACATTTATTTTTCTAGCTACATATCCATTAACCGTCATAAATTTGTATTCATTAGCCATTATCACTTTCTTTGGCAAGGAGTTTACATTATTGTATTCATTAACATTTGTTTATATGTTTTTTTTTTATCTTTTATGTTGGTTTTAAGACCATCAACAATTTAGATGACATTGGTTCCAAAACTGATGATAATGAGGGAAGTCATGTTTTAGATTGTACTTTCGGTTAAATATTAGTACTCCATTTTATTTTTTGTCTATCCTCATGTGAATTCAATATAAAAATTTGTTTTAATTCATTTCTCAATACATGTTCAAATTTAGCTTATCAATTCCATTTAATATTTTTCATATTATAAGGTTGTTTGTCTCAACTCCCCTGTTTGAAATCTGATTAAAGTGGATGATGTATTTAGTGCTCCAAGACCTACAGTTTCAAGAGTACGTTATTTAATTTTATAGACAAATTACGTATATCCTTATTAGGTTTATTTGAAATAAGGAAGTTTTATTTTTATCAACTTACCAGGTACCTTAGCCAAGCTTTGCATTTGATATACCTCAAAAAGCAGTCCCCGAAGTATCTGAAGAAGCACATGAACTGCCACAAGTATCTGAAGAAGCACATGAACACGCCGAGGAATAATTCCCATGTCCAGTCCCTATCCAGTCTGTGGATCCCATGAACGTGACAACACATTCACAGTTTGAATTAGATGATCATTTCATGCCAAGTTTCAATTCTATAAAGAGTAACATCGCACCGCAATCAACCACAATTGCAGATCAGATCACAACTATAGTAAATCAGACCAATATCGATGCCCAGATCGGTACAAACCAAGAAAGAATCATGCATGATCAGACCAACATCAGTAATGATCAGACATCGTTACCTATGCATAGGAATAGATGTCCAGGTCCTTATAATACATCTCTGTATCTAACCACTTTTGGATCATCTACTGGTATAGTATTCCAATTTTTCAAATTTTCTTATTGTAGTCATTTTTATTAATAGTATTAGTTTGTATTAATTTAATATTTCTTAACCCTTTCAGGTAGTTCATCAAGTCAGCCCCATATTTTTGAACAGAAACACCCATTCATATTTGATTTAGTTTCTGGCAATCATGATATACCATTGTGTGGTGTTGTAACGACCCTTTTAGTCATTTTGGCCGATGATATCTACTCAGTACATACTGACCCCTACTTGTGTTTTCTTCATTTTCTTTTGTGGAGTGCAACAAGTGTACCATCGACTTCGACTCACCCTTAGCTCTAGCCGGTCTCTGACACATCAGATTTCAGGGTGAGCTATTCCTTCTAGCTCGTGCTGGATTCTCTCAGTCATGGCATGATGGCCTTAAATTTTGGACATATACTATTCTACTTACTTATTTTGGTGTTTTTAATACTCTTAGACTTGCTATTTTGATAATAAATGTCCTTGATGTGATGACTTTCAGGTTTTGGGGATAATATGTAATAGACTTTAGAGGTTTATTTGACTAGTTACTTTAATAAGTTTTGAGCTTCCGCATTATGGTTGTTATCCGTAGTTGAACAATTGAATATAAGTTGGGGTTGAATTCGTTGGTTCGCCCACCTAGGATGTTAAGTGGTAGTGCCACTCATGACTTATTTTGAGTCGTGACAAACTTGGATCAGAGCTTTAGGTTCGGTGATCTCATCACACAAGGACAAGTCTAGTAGAGTTTTGTGGTATGGTACGGGGACGCCTTTACATTTCTTCGAGAGGATATAGGACTTTAGGAAAACTCATTTCTTTCTTTCTTTTGTGCTACTATTTGAATCCAATTGGTATCTAGGTGATACAAATTGGTAACTGACCTTCTTCACTCTATTTCCTAGATGGTTAGAACTAGAGCAATAGTTGTGGCAACACCAACACCAACAAGACAGGGTGCACCTGAGCCAACCATTCGGGCTGCACCCCTAGGGGGAGTAGTGGCGAGAGGCCATGGTAGAGGTCGTAGGTGAAGGTCTACTAGAGGCAGAGGACAAGCAACTGGTCTAACTAGATATAAAGTAGTGACCCCTCCACCGGCTGACGAGGTGGCGAGAGAGGATGATGATATGGAGGATGATCAGATTCATGAGAAAGAGGCACCACCCCAGCCTACTCCATAGATGATCAATTAGGTTCCCACTTATCTCAACGGGTTATCTGATCAAGGCCAGGCACCCCCAGCATTTTCTGCACCAGCAACTCAGGTTCAAGGAGTACAACATGCAGCTGTTGTGGCTCCCTATATGGATGTGTCCTTGGAAACAAGCACGTTTCCTCGATTGACTACATGGCCTATAATGAATAGTGACCAGCATGATCTCTTTATTACTTTCTTAAATTTGAAACCTCCGGTCTTCAAGGGTACTGAATCTTAAGATGCTTATGATTCCTTATTGATTGTCATGAGCTGCTACATAAGATGGACATAGTGAAACGATTCGACGTTGAGTTTGTGACCTACCAGTTTCAGGGGGATGCCAAAATGTGGTGGCGGTCTCATATTGAGTGTCGACCAGCAAAGGCACCACGTATGACTTGGGCATCATTTTTTAGCTTCTTCATGGAGAATTATATACCCTAGACTTTGAGGGATATAAGGAGAAATGAGTTCCTAAATATAGAGCAAAGAAAGATGTATGTTGTAGCTTATGATGCTAAATTTCGTGCATTATACAAGTATTCCACTCAGCTTTGCTTCAGTCCGCAAGAGTGGATTCACCGCTTTGTAAAGGGATTGAGGTCAGATTTGCAGATTCCAGCTTTACAGGCTTCTGCAAAAAATCTTTTCAGGAAGTGGTTGATTTTGTGATAGAGGTAGAGGGAGTGAAGCTAGATGACTTCACCAAGGTGTCAACGTTTAAGAAGTTCTGTAAGGGAGGTGAATTTAGTGGTTCTTACTCCAGAGGGCAGAGTTCTGGGGTTATCCACCCCGTCCTATTCTGTCTTCATTGCAGGTTTCAACTGAGGGTCCGTCATAGACTAGTCAACCTTTTCCTGAGTTTGGGGGTTATCTTCAGTCTTCTTCATCTTCACAGAGAACACTCGACTCCAGGACTTGTTATGAATGTGGGGAGGTCGAACACATCAGGAAATATTGTCCAAAGCAGAGTCAGGATTTGTATGATCAGAATTATAGATCCCCAGAAGTAAGAGGTAGAGGTGGTCATGGTAGAGGCCATCATTCTGGAGGACGTGGTGGCCAAGGTAATAGTGGTCATCAATTCGACCAGGGTGGCGGGAAGGTTGGAACTACTGGTGCGTAGCCCGTTAGGGGTAATGGATAGACATATGATAGATCCCATTGTTATGCTTTCCCCGGGAGGCCAGAGGTAGAGACATCTGATGTTGTTGTCACATGTACTCTTCTGGTCTATGATCGCATCGCTTCTGTATTGTTTGATCCTGGATCCACATTTTCTTATGTATCTTCCTCATTAGCTACTGTACTTGATTTGCATTGTGACTTGCTTGACATGCCTATTCGTGTCTCTACTCCTGTTGTAATTCTCTGATAGTTTAGAAGGTGTATAGGTCTTGCCTTGTGACTTTTATGGGGAGCAACACTTATGTAGATTTGATTATTCTAGAGATGGATGATTTTGATGTAATTTTGGGTATGACTTGGTTTTCTCCAGATTTTGCTATCTTAGATTGTAATGCTAAGACTGTGAACTTGGCCAAGCCTGGGATAGATCCACTAGTGTGAAAGGGTGACTACATTCCTGCCCCAATTCGTATTATCTCTTTTCTTAGTACTAAGAGGTTGGTGAGTAAGGGTTGTTTAGCTTTATTGGCACATCTAAGGGATGATACTTCCAAAATGCCTTCGATCGAGTTTGTTTCGATAGTTCGTGAGTTTGTGGATTTTTTTCATGCAGACTTGCTTGGTAAGCCACCAGATAGAGATATTTATTTTTTATTGACCTGGAGCTGGGGACTCGCTCCATTTCCATTCCACCTTATAGAATGGCCTCAGGTGAGTTAAGGGAGTTAAAGGTCCAACTTTAAGAGTTGTTAGGTAAAGGTTTTATTAGATTGAGTGCATCTCCTTAGGGTGCTCCAGGTTTATTTGTGAAGAACAAGGATGGTAGTTTTGGGATGTGCATAGACTACATGCAGCTGAATAAGGTAACTATTAAGAACAAATACCTCATTCCTCACATTGATGACTTGTTCGATCAGTTAGAGGGTGCTTGTGTCTTCTCAAAAATTGATTTGAAGTCCAGTTATCATCAATTGAAAATGCGGGCAACGGACATGCCAAAGACTGCTTTTAAAACCAGGTAGGGGTATTATGAATTCTTAGTAATGTCTTTTGGGCTTACGAATGCCCCTGCTGCTTTCATGAGCTGATGAATGAAATTTTTAAGGCATATATAGACCTCTTTGTTATTGTATTTATTGATGATATAGTGATATACTCAAAGAGCATGAAGGAGCATGTGGAGCATTTGAGAATTGTATTGGGGTTGTTAAGGGAGAATAGGCTTTATGCCAAAGTCTCCAACTGTGAGTTTTGGCTCGATTCAGTGTCCTTTTTGGGGCACGTGGTTTCTAAGGATAGAGCGATGGTGGATCCCACTACGATTTAAGGAGTGAAGTGTTGGGTAAGGCCTACTAATGTTTCACAGGTAAGGAGCTTCGTTGGTCTAGCTAGCTACTACTGTCGGTTCGTCAAGGGAATCTCTTCCATTGCTTCCTAGCTGACCAATTTGAGCAAGCAAAATGTTCCATTTGTATAATCGGATGAGTGTGAAGAGAGTTTTCTGAAACTCATAACCTTGTTGACCACTACACCGATTCTTGCTTTGCCTGTGAAAGGTAAGAATTTCATTTTTTATTGTGATGCATCTTATTCTGGTTTAGGTGCAGTGCTAATACATGAGAGAAATTTAATTGCCTATGATTCAAGGCAATTGAAAGTGCATGAATGTAACTATCCGACCCATGATTTGAGTTGACTATAGTTGTATTTACATTAAAGCAATGGAGGCATTATCTATATGGGTTCAAGTGTGAAGTGTATACAGATCAACACAGTTTACAATTGTAACACCCCGGAAATCCTATGACTTAAGTTAGAGCCTAACCTTATGAATAATGACTTAAAAATCGTTAAAATGATGTTTATAAACCTAAATCAATGTAATTGACTTGGTTTGGAAAAGTAAGAGTCTAAATGTCAAGAAACGACCACGTCGTTCGGAAACTAGAGAAAAATGTGTTCTAGTGTGTCCTTAGGTTTTGGGCAGGTTTGGGAGTGTCGTATGATGGTATAATCTTGTAAAAAGGTTTAAAATAAGTAAATATATGTTTATAGGGTCAAAATATTTGAATACGACTCCCCAGGGCCACCCTAAGGGACCCCGAGGAGGACCCCAACCTTGGCCAAGCAAGCTGCCAAGGCAGCTTGCAAATTGCACTAGGAGGGAATAGAGGCGCGTCGCGCACTTGCTCCCCCAAGGAGAAAAAATTCAGTTCGCGATGCTGTCATGTCGCGGACTCTACTGTCTCGAAATTTAATTTCAAATATCTTCAGGGATCAGCTCCGCGTCGCCGACTTGTTCCGCGAGGAAAATGCAGAAATTCAGAAATCGATTTTTATTTCATTAAAGAGTCCAATTAAGTGAGGGGTATTTAGGGTACTTTAGGGGACGTGTATATAATGATTTTTAAGTCAATTTACCTCACTTTTATCACTCAAACACAAAACCCCAATGATCAAACCTAAAGTTCCTCCTTCTCTCTACTCTCTCTCTTCTCAAGAACACCATTGAAGAAGATTGGAGCTTCAAGAAGAAGACCAACTCTCCAAGGTTTCAACTCAGATTTTCGTGGTTAATTCGTGAATAAGATATGGTTTCTTATCACTCTTGGGATTCCTTTCCCCAAGAGGCCCCTTCAAGATGAATTTCAAAATCTCCAATTTCTAGGTTTCAATCCAAAAACGTGGGTCTTCTTTCTAAAGTGAAATTGATGTTATAAAATGACTTTGATTGATGTTATATAAACAATTATGAATGAATTCATGTTGTATTGATAGTTTCTTGAAGAATTCCCCATGAGACCCATGTTTCTCCGTCTTTTCCTAATTCTAACCCTAGTTTGTGTTGGATATCAATTGAAGGCCATGAATTGAATGTGATGCTATGTAATTCATGTTTGTGTGATGATTCTACCCTAGGTTATGTATAATTTCATAGAAATTAGGGTTGGGTCTTTGAATGAAGCCTTGAAGGCTATGAAGGGAATATGTCAATTGCTTATATTGATGTTGATTATGTTATTACTTCATGAAATACCTTGTATCATGTATTGGTTATGAATTGTTTGGTAATTGAAGTATGAATGTCCCATGGAGGGCAAGAAGGTATGAAGGTTGGTTCTTCTTTGAACTCAAGTATGAAAAGTGATTTACTTAGATTGTAATGATGTTATACCTAAACGTAAACGAGATGGGGGTCTCACGTTTAGTAAGTCTGGCTCCTCACATGGGTTTCCTCACGTTTCGCAAGTCCGAATTACCCACGGTATGTGTTGTCTCATGAGATTGGAACCCCTACGACTAGTAAGTTAGGGTTTCTAGAAGCAATCTCCTTGACCCTTAACTATGTGCCCACATAGGATTCTAGCTTAGCGGATCCACCTAAATAGCTATGTACGAATTGTTACACCCTAGGCAAGTGTTAACCCTCTCTTCTATGTCTAGATGGTACATTGTAACAAAGTTAGATTCTGTTTTTCATATGTGAAGTGAAGTTGAACTTCCAAAGTAAAAGTTTTATATTTTTCGTGATTTTATTCTATGATACATGTTATGACGAACGCTAAGGGCTTGTATAAGACCTCTTTGAGGTCAAATATGCCGATAATGACTAGGGGGTGCTCTCGGGTCATTACAAACTTGGTATCAGAGCATAAGGTTGAGAATAATGTAGGATTTATGTCACAAGACACTACGTCGAGTAGAGTCTTGTTCATTGGTCTGAAGAGCGCCACACTTATGAATGAGAGGCTACGAGATGCTTAGGAACTTTCACTCTTTTCTTATTCCATAGTTGTGCCTAACAGTCTTAACTCTATTTAGTCCTTTTCTTCTAATCCTTCTCTTGTGCTTATAGGCAATGAATACAAGAAGGAAGAATGCAAGGAGGGCCGGTGAGGAGAATGTGAATGAGGCGGTTCCCCCTCTAGCTCCTCAAAACCCTCAAGTTCCTATTGAAGAAGGGGCTATGTGTAATGTTGATATAAGGTCGGCTATTCATAGTTTGACTCAAGTGTTGGCCACTCAAGTTACTAGGGACACTAGGGTGCAAGTGAACCCCAATGCTAGCACTACCGCTTCTAGGATAAGGGATTTCACAAGGATGAATCCCCATACTTTCTTTGGCTCCAAAGTGGAAGAGGATCCACAAGGGTTCTTAGATGAAGTGTTTAAGGTTCTAGAGGCTATGGGTGTGTCTTCTCAAGTAAAGGCAGAGTTAGCCACCTATCAACTCAATGATGTGGCACAAGTGTGGTATGAACAATGGAAGGAGGGGAGACCTATTATAGATGGTCCGATAAGTTGGGCTACATTCAAGACCGCTTTTCTTGATAGGTTTTTCCCCTGGGAACTAAGGGATAGGAAAATGCAAGAATTCATCAACCTCCATCAAGGGGGTATGAGTGTGAAGGAGTGTGGCCTCAAGTTCACTCAATTGTCCAAGCATGCTCCTACTTTGGTGTCGGACTCTAGAGCTACAATGAACAAATTTATTATGGGGGTATCCGATCTTGCGGTGAATGAATGTAAGTCGGCTATGTTAATCCCAACCATGGACGTTTCTCGTCTAATAGTTCATGCCGAACAAATTAAGGAGCAAAAGCTTAAGCAAGTTGGTAGAGAATTGAAGAGGTCAAGGGCCGATGATGGAAATTCTTCTAAGGTTAGGTTTGAAATCCAAGATAAGCCAAAATTCAAAAAGTGGTTTTTCAACCAAGGTCCTCCTAACACTCCAAGGGTCAACAAAGGTAAAGTGTCTACCCCCAAGCCTCAAGAAGCAAGAGGTGGTGGTCCTTATGTTGAGAAGCCTATTTGTACAAAATGTGGTCGAAAACATGAAGGCAAGTGCTTAGTTGGCACGGGTAATTGCTATGGTTGTGGTAAGAGCGGCCACATGAGGAGGGACTGCCCTATGCGTAAGGCTCAAAGAAGGGAAAATGCTCAAGCACAAGCAAGTGGCCCAAATCCCGATGCCCCAAAGAATAATCGCTTCTATGCTCTCCAATTCGAGGTGATAAAGAGAGCTCTCCAGATGTTGTGACCGGTATGTTACAAGTATTTTCAATTAATTTTTATGCATTATTGGATCCTTGTGCCACTTTGTCTTTTGTAACCCCTTTAGTGGCTACGAAGTTTGATGTGCTTCTCGATGTCTTAGATGAACCCTTTTCGATTTCTACCCCGGTGGGTAACTCTCTTGGCAAAGTCAGGATCATCTTGCAATCCACCTTATCCGGTAAGTTACCTAACAGAACTTGAAATTTTGGCTCATTTTCTTTATTCTTTAACCTGGGTTTGACTGCTTGACTCACCAACCTTCAAGTCTTCCTCCATCAGGTCATCTTCCGGAACCAAGCCTTCTGAAAGAAAGCTCATCAGAAAACTCCGTTGACCCATAGTTGCTAAAAGAGTTTTTAGGGGTTGTCCCATATCATTGCCCAATAGAGTAACTTTGGTTGATTTGGTGGAACTTGATATGTTAGACTTTGATATTATATTGGGGATGGATTGGCTTCATGCTTGTTTTGCGTCCATAGATTGTAGGACCCGAATTGTGAGGTTTCAATTTCCTAATGAACCCATTTTAGAATGGAAGGGAGGAATTTATGTTCCTAGGGGAAGGATCATTTCATGTCTAAAAGCTTGTAAGTTGATTTCTAAGGGTTGTCTCTATCATATTGTGAGGGTCAAGGATCTTGAGT
>JAJOOR010027956.1:0-20637 GCA_036250505.1 Solanum acaule
TCAACTTTGGAGAATCCTTGATGAAGATTGGAATGGAGAATTGAAGCTTGAGATTGAGTCTTGAATCCGGAATTAGAGCTTGAGATGTTTGAATTTGGTTGAAGATCTTGGTGGAATTTTGGAGAGGGCTTAGAGAGTGTTTTTGAAACTAAAAAAAATGACTAAGTATGGGACATTTATAAAAAACGTCCCCAACCCGCTAAAAAAAAAAAGCTCACTGGAAATTGCAAATCTGCACAGACAGGTTTTACGAAAATGGTCAAAACTCCCTCATCCTAACTCGGAATGAGGTGAAACCAATTGCGTTGGAAAGCTAACTCAAAGAGCTTTAATTTAATAGGTTGTCTCCCTTCCAATTCCTTGTGTGCTAAGAGATATGCCCCTTTAAAGTTGACTCTCCAAATCTCATTATTTGCGATTTTCAAATTTTGATACGGTTGCTCTAAAATTCGGGTTAGACCCATTTCCCACTCAATTTGACCCCCTGAATAAGTATATGAAGTCGAATTTCTTAAATCATGCACGGATTTTGAGATATATGGAAATTACAATTTTAAGTGTTTCCGAAGCACATTTTCGGGCATTTTTGGGGTCGTTTCACTACGCCTTACCCCACTCACTCTCTCGAGCTGAGTGTTAGGATATGGGACTAGGGCTCACCCTCTCGGGCTGAACCTCATGTCGACCCACTCCTTAGTCCATCAGTCTAGTGGTCTTGATTTCGCGACCTCCCTCTCGGGCAAGTCGAAAACACATGGGTGGCTTTGTATTTGCAACTATAAACCCTTTAGATTAAACCACAACTACTAGGTGAAATCACTATTAAACTACATCTAACCTATCAGCAAGCAAGACCCAACAATAATATCAACACATATTTGCTAAATCACACCCCAAGAATGGGGTTTTTAGCCACACATCAAGAAATAACAAAATACACCTAAATTGATAGTAAAATCAATGGGTATAAGAAATTAAACCTTGATTTAAGCAAAGGAAGAAGAATGGAGAAGACCCACTTCCAACTTGGGGAAGATGAAATCCTTCTCTCTTCAAGTCTCCCACAAAACCCTCTCCAAACTTGGGAGAAAAATATCTAAAAATTACTATTCTATTCTGGGAATTAAAATAAAATTTTGACTCTCCTAAAAGTAATAATAAGTTCAGTATTTATAAACTTCAGAAAATAGCGCTGGAGGATCTTTCAGCAAAGTTAGTCGATATCGCTGAAGGACTTCGGTGACTCGCCCTTCGTCTGTCTCATCGCCATTTCATGCTTTCCTTCAGCACCTTTACGTTCTGTACCATTGGGCGGTATAGTACTGCTACGCGGAACTATTCGGCGACGCGCCGACTGCTCCTTTCATCGCCTTTTTGATCCTTCTCCTTTAGGGCTTCGCGTACTGGAACAAAGGGCGGAGTAAATCCCTTCAGCGAATTGCCAAGTGTGCTTGGCGATGCTCGGGCTTCAGCTTCATCGTTCTTTTCATCCTTTTTGTTCCTTCTTGCACCTAAGTGTCCATGCTTTCACTAAAACTTCAAATACCTGAAACTTAAGAGTTTTCATCAAATATTTAGACAAAATAAGCATTCGAGGGTACTATTTCTATCAAAATAAATCCCTAAATGAGTCCAATTTGTGGACTCATCATAAACGAAAGTGGAAGTCTAGACACTTAGTCTCAATATAGCCATCTATTACAATCTTTGAATGAAATAAGACCTAGCCCATACAACATGTCCGAAAATGGAAAGTACATGAAAGGAACTGTACATATAAAATAGGTGTCCTCGAACTATGAGGACTCACCAACAAGCTCAGAAGATACACAAGTTCAAGCTTAGCCACTAGACTGATCACCTCGAGAACCGTACCTACACTTGGGGAAAACATAGGAAAAGTAGGCATTAGTACAAAAATACACTAAGTATGATAGTCCAGCATAAAAACATTGAAATAATGAAAAAGGTATATTTCTTTTGAAAGCATGCAATTTACCAAGTTTAAACATCATCATGAAGATAGTGGAGGAGCATAAGTCATAAACATGGCCAACATAGTCATTATAATCTTTAGTGCAAGCTAGCAACATCTTTTAAAGCTTTTGAACACTTACGAGATAGTTCTTCAAGCATGCTTTAGTTCATTATTAAACTTCTTATTCATGTGGGAAATAAGCCTTAACCAACATGAGATCATGTGAGCTTTAACATCGAATCCGGTGACTCCCACACCGAAAAGGGTTGGTCTACTTGCCTAAGGTAGAATCGGTAACTCTTAGCTTAGGTGGATCCACTAGATAATATCCTATGGGGGCACGCAGTTTATGGGATAAGGAGATTGTTACTAGAAACCTGACCTTTCTACAAGAGAGCTTCCAACTCAACAGGTTGCTTATAGAAACCCGGCCTTACTACGGGAGAGCATCCACCTCACACAGTATCCACTTGGTGCTAAGCATTAAATTCCCACGGAGTAGTTAATTCTCTATTAACATCATTACTCATAAAAGGGTCCCCTTGGCATACCGATATAAGGTACATCATTATAATAGCTCTTTTTAGTTATTCATGAAAGGGTGTACTTGGCCTACCGATTCAACGTACATAATTATGTGAGAAAACCTTTCACATCATGTTCATTCTGAGTTCATGATAATAACCTTTCAATCAGCCCACACCAACAACATAATCATTAAAACTTCACTCTCAAAGTGTACTCATAGCATTTACATAAACTTCATGAAAACATGCATAATCTCTTACTTTACCTCCTTGAGGTTCACAACTCCCTTTCAATCAACACATTTAGAATCTAAGCATTAGACATGGATATCACTATAATTCAAGTAACCCAATCACTATATGCATAATTTCATAACATTTTTTCTTTCATCAACAAAGACCCACATCACAAGTTACAATTGAATAATATGGGAATTTCGTGGGTTATTGGGGATTCATCATAAAAATCATAGGATATCATCAATTAATACTTAATATAACATAATTCAAGAATTATAATCATTTTTGGAAGGAACCCATGACTTTGGAATCAAACCCTAACTTTTGGAGATTTCTATCTTTGAAATTGGGGTTTTGAAGGGACTCCATGGATGAAGGCTATCCATGGATGAAATACTACCATACCTTGATCACAAATCCCTAAGAATTTGGTATGAGAAACCTTGCTTCTTGAACCCTATCTTTTCTCCTTCTTCTTTGATTTTTCTAGAGAGAGAACTTTTGGAGACGATGAACTTTGGGAATTGATTTGGGTTTTGGAAATAATGAGTTGAATAGGTTGGTTTTTTTAGTAAAAATGACTTATATACTGACCCTAAGTTAAGGAAAAAGGACCTTACATAAGTTGGACTAAAACTGGAATTACCCCAAACACCCCTCACTTTAAGTGAGCTGCTAGGTCTCACGTGGGGCCCCACAAGTCGTGGTCATGACCATGAGCCGTGGTCCCCTTCGTGGACTTGAGGCAAAGGCTAGGCAACAAGTGCATTTAGCTCACAAGCCCAAGTCATCTTCACGGGGGGCTCCATGAGCCGTGGTGCATGCCACAAGCCGTAGTCCCTCTCATGGGCCTTAAGGCAGTGGCTTGCCACTTCCTTACCACCCTCGCACAACTCAGGCATGACCAAGGCCACTCCCACGAGCTGTCTAAGGCTTCACAAGCCGTGCAGTGGATCGTTTGTATGAGCCACTTTGGGGCAACATTAAGGAGGGTACTGCCTCACCACCACGAGTGGAACCATGAAGCGTGGTGACCACCATGAGCCGTGTAGGATCTCGTGCCAAAGTGGGCAGTGCCTTGGGAACTTTGGGCATCCTTGGTCTCTTTTCCTTGGCTCTTGCCCTCACGCCCTTGGCCCTAGGCCACCTTCATGACTCCAACTCTTATGTTTAGCTCTAGTTTAGCCTACTAATTTCTCGGGTGTTACATTCGTACAATAACAATAACCATTCTAGCATCCAAATGGCCTCATTTGAGGCCTTATATGGTAGGCGTAGTCGCTCCCTGGTTTGTTGGTTTGATTCTATAGAGCCTAAATAGCATGGTACAAATTTGATTCAAGAGGTTTTGAAGTAGGTGTTGATGATTAGGGATAGACTTTAGACAACTAAGAGTAGGTACAAGAGTTATGGTGATCGTAGGTGGCAGCCTTTGAGATTTTCAGTTTGTGATAGAGTTTTCCTACGTGTGACTCCCAAGAAGGGAGTGATGACATTTTGGAGATGGGGCAAGCTTAGCCCTAGGTATATTGGGCCTTTTGAGATCCTTTGGGAAGTTGGAGGTTGCATATAAGTTAGTTTTACCTCTGATTTTCTCATATATCCACCCAGTATTTCATGTTTCGATGGTGTGGTAGTATGTTCCTTTATGAGTCGTATGTTCTTTAGTATGATGCAATTGAGTTGGATGATCATTTGACCTTCGTGGAGGAGCCAATTGCTATTCTTGCCAGAAGTGTGCGGCGGTTGGGCTTAAGAGTCATTCTTTTTATTAAGGTCCGTTGGAGGCATCATCCAGTTTATGAGGCTACCTAGGAGACTGAGCATTATATGCGGGAGAAGCTTCAAAGCATGTTTGAGCCTTCATGTACTTTTTCTCTTACTTTCACGAACGGAAATCCTTGTTATGGTGGATGTTGTGATGACCTTCAGGTTATTTTTGGGTTTAGGCCTCCTATTTGTTGTTTAGAGCTTTTCTGTAGTGTCCCCAAATAATTTATGACTTATTGGGACTGACAGTTTGGTTACCTAGCCGTTCTTTTGGTTTTTGTGTGAGTTTTAGTGTTTGGAAGCTTTTAAACCTTGAACGGTCATTTTTGATAAGAAGTTCAGGTTTATGACCTCAGAATCCAATTTTGTCGATTCCATCAGCTCGAGAAGATTCATTATATGCTAGTGGCATAGTCGGCACGACTCCTTAGGCTTTCAGTGCGAGTCTATGAGAATCCAATTATGTCGATTCCATGAGCTCCAGAAGAGTCATTATATGGTAGTAGCATGGTAGGCATGACTCCCTAGGCTTTCAGTGCGAGTCTATGTGATTAGGCATTTTAACTTTCAAGTTGAAGCCTAAGTTTGACTTTAGTCAACATTTTGAGTAAGCGAGCTCTGATGAGAATTCCATGAGCACGGTTAGCTCAGGAATATTAGGTTTGTTCTAGACTGACCCTTTGTTTAGGTCCCAAGGCTTCCAGGCTGATTCCGAGGGGGAATTGGGCATAAAACTGAAATTGGTTATGGGACCTACTTTTTATCGTAACGACCTCGGATATGAATATTAATGGTTCTATTGAGTCCCAAATGTCATTTCCGATGGGGTGTCATATGTTGTTTGGGTTCATAGGGTTCTTAATGAATTCGGAGCACCTCTTCATAGTTTTGGAATTTGGCCAACTAGTTGATATGCATTAGCTGTTGAAGGCCACGTTGCTCTTCGGGATCATGTGCGACTTGGTCGCAATCGCGAAGGCTTGGGCCTATGTGCTTTGTGACTGCGTGGCCCGTTGCCACGATTGTGATGAAGGTTTGGCCTTCCCTAGTCTTTGCAATCCTAAGGTAAGGTCTCTGCGATCGCGATGTTCATACTCTTAGTGAGTCGCGATCCCGCCCTTCTTCTCGCGATCACAATGAAGAGATGAGGTTGGTCTTTATGAATAAAGACAAACATGATCAGCTCGCCTTGGTAAATTTGAAAATGAGTTTTCTCTCTTATTTCTTGTAAGAATTCAGTGATTCGAAGTCCCACGCGTCTGTGATCATTGAGGCTTCGTGGTAGAGTGATTGAATTGCATTGGCTGACCTTAGTTTGAGGTTAATTTCTGTCTCTAGTTGCTGCCTTATCCATTTTAATTCTAATTTTTGTTGTGTTGCGTGTTAACTGATTTTCGAGCCTCAAATTGCGTTATATTTTGGGATAAGAGTTCAAGGCATAAATTAGGAACTTTTGACGAAGTCAATTCCGAAATTTCTATCATGGATCAAACAATTCCTGTTTGACTTTAAAAAGTAGGCCATTTCTGTATTTAGTGATTTTGGTGTTTACGTGACCATATTAACATTGTGATCCTATTTTTGATTGTGTGACATTGGTCAGAGGTCGTTTGAAAGGGAAAATCTTTGACCTTGTAATTTGGAGGGCGAGCGATTGGCCTTCAGGTAGGCTACGACTTTTTTCTAAATTAGATTGAGCATGAATGTGTAAGCTCATGATGATGAGTCTGAATTGGGGGTGGACACCTAGTTATTCCTTCTTTTCTTGCTCGAGACCATGATTTAGGGTTGATTAGTGTTGTTTCGAGTGTAGTACCATGCTGAAAGAGGGGTGTTTGTGTGTTGTAGCATTCTATGTATTTTACCTGCTTGATTGCTTGTTTCTAGAGTATTTTTGTAACACCTAGGAATTTAGTAGGCTAAGAAAAGAGTTAAGTGGGAGGTCACTTGCACTCCACAGAACCAAGGCACCCTTCATGGAGCCCCTCATGGGCCGCGAAGGGCACCACGACTCGTGGTGATGCTCGTGGACCTTCACAGTGAGTGGCCAAGTGAAACTCACCTCCCACGTGCACTAAGATAGCTCGTGGTGGGAACCAAGGGTAATGGTGATGGCCATGGAAGGGAGGCAGTAGCCAACCAAAATGTTGACCCTCCACACGAGCCACTTGATGGCTCTTGAAAGCATTGAAGGCTCGTTGAGTTGTTTATGGTCAAGGAGGGGTTTAAGGAGTGACAAAGAAAGACACTGGTCAAGGACCACAACTGCCACCACAGGCAGTGTGGTCCTTGATGGCTCGTGACGAGCCTCGTGTAGGGTTTCAGTAGTTTTTAATTAAAGGGTAGTTGGGTTTTTTCCAGGTTTCTTTAAAATAAAGGTATGTCATTTTACCCATGCCTAGGACCCTATATAAGTGATTCTAACCCCAAATCCAACCCATTCAATTCATTCTCTGAAATTCACTAAAAGAAATTG
Organism: Solanum acaule; assembly: GCA_036250505.1. NCBI lineage: Eukaryota > Viridiplantae > Streptophyta > Magnoliopsida > Solanales > Solanaceae > Solanum > Solanum acaule. The sequence goes on from JAJOOR010027956.1 coordinate 6,992, forward strand.
GGTTCTTCCTCTCTAAAATATATCTCTCTCTAGAAACTTGAAGAAGAAAAAGATTCAAGCTACGGTTCAAGGACAAGCTTCCATTCTTCAATTGCTTTGGGTTTTGATAGTAAGGTATGATAATTTTCATCCATGTATCCCTTCCATCCATGGAGTTCACAAATTCTACAATTTACAAAGTTAGAATTCCCCAATAGACTTGGGGTTTTCTTCAATTGCCATGGGTTCTCTTGATTATTCACTTAAATGATTGCATTATGACCTCTCATGCATGAATTGATGAAATTCTATGATTTATGATGATTTCCCTATGAACCTATGTAAATCCCATGTTTTCCAAATTATGATCATATGATGTGGGTCTTTGATTATGAAAGAGGAGTTTTATGAAATCAAGCATGAATTGATAGATTTTCATCAATTTATGATGAAATCTATATTTAACCCATGTTTTCTTGATGTGATGATTGAAAGTAGGTTTTGAACCTTGAAAGGTGAATTATGGAATTATGCATGTTCTTATAAAATCTATGTAAATGTTTTAAGGATGCTTGAGAGTAAAGTATCAATGATGATGGTGTTGTTGTTGTATTGTTGAAAGGATTTTCTCATATGCACACCTATGCATGATTGTGAAAGGTATTCTCACATGATAAGGGTTCCTAAGGTTGAAAGGCTATTTTCACCTAAAATGAACCAATGATTAAGGAATTATGTTAATGTTGAGGCAAGAGGCGATTACCCATGCTCTCCATTAAATGACAAGAGGCAATTACCCATGTCATGTGAAATAAGGACAAGAGGCGATTACCCATGTTCCTTCATGAGCTATTCTGAAAAGATCATGGAAGGTGAATGGTTTTCTCACTCATGGTCTAAGGATCTATCCTATGACAAGGCATGAGGTGACTACCCATGTCTCTTAATGATAATATAAGTCAAGACTTAATAACTACTCCGTAGGATTTATGCTTAGCACCATGTGGACGTGTGGTGACAACCCATGTCCCATACCTATATGCCCCCATAGGATGGCCGTCTTAAGATAGACGATGATTGTCTAAAGTAGACATTTGCTAGTGGATCCACTTTAGCTCAGATTCATGGTTCTACCTTGGCAAGTAGGACAACCCTTTTTTGTGTGGTAGACGAGGGATCATGTTATAGCTCGCATGGTCTTTATGTCGGTTAAGACTAATTCCCACAATAATAATTAACAAAGGTTACTTCAAGGAAGTATCGTAAGTATGTTTTAACATGACGTTCACTTGCATTGATCATAGGTTGATGACCTATGGTTTCTAAAGTCTCAAGATGCATGTTTTAGCTTGATCATTGCTTACTCATGAAAATGTCCCTTTTTAGCATGTTATAAATGTTTTATGCATGGCTATCATACTTGGTACATTGCTTTGTACTAACACATACTCTTGCCTATATTTCCCCAAATATAAGATCCGACAGTCAACGTTCTCAGTTTCATGGCTAGAGGTTGATTTATGAAATTCTGAGTTTGGTAAGTCCTCATGTACTCGAGGACGGTTTTTCATTGATTTCAGTTTCTTTCTTGATTTCAGTTTTTGACATAATGTATGGGCTAGGCCCAATTTCATTCTATTGTAATAGATGGCTATTGAGACAAATGTTTAGACTTCCGCTTTACTTTTATAAAACTTTGGACTTGAAATGTTTTTTGTCTCTTTTGTTCTATTTCTTATGTTATGAAAGCAAAGTGGCTTGTATTGGGAACTCTCGGGGTCCTATGCGCCATGTTACGTCTAGGATGTACCCCTGGGTCGTTACAAACTTGGTATTCAGAGTACAAGGTTTAGAAAAGGTCCTAGGATGTCTCATAAGCCACATCGAATAGAGTCTTGTTCATGAGTGTGAAGTGCGCCACATTTATGAATAATATGCTATAAGATGTTTAGGAAACTCCACTTCTTTCATTACTCTAAAGTCGTGCGATGGAAGTGTAACTCTAGGTGTCTTTCTCTCCTAACCCCTATTTATGCTTTTCGAAATATGCCTCCATGCAGGAATCCTGTGTGAAGAAATACGAATGTTCGTGAAAATGTGAGACAAGAGGTTCCCCAAGTGCCGGTCAGCCCCTTGGCCAAGCAAGTGACTAATGATGAGTTTCGAGCCACATTTCATGCCTTGCTCCAAGCTAGGATGGCTCAAGAAAATAAAGAGGTTGTGGCTCCCGTGAACCCAAGGGTGGGTACAGCAGCAACTAGAGTGAGTGTCATGACCCAGGGGTTCCCCCTAGATGTAAAATGGCACATAGAACCCCGAAAGGCTCCATGTAAGCCACTTAACATATCACAACATAAGATAATAGAAAAGTGTAGAAATTTAAAATATTTTTCAATACAATCGAAGTCTCATAAAACGAAGCAGAAGTCTATTACACTTGTCTCAAACCATCTAATATTTGGAAAGAGTTAGGGACATAGCCCATACACTTATCTCTAGGTGTCTTTCTCTCCTAACCCATATTTGTGTTTTTTAGAATATGCTTCCATGAAGGAATTCCGTGAGAAGGAATAGGTATGTTCGTTTTATGAGACAAGAGATTCCCCAAGTTTATGTAAACCCTTTGGCCAAGCAAGTGACTAATTATGATGAGTTTTGAGCTGCACTTCATGCATTGGCACAAGCTATGATGGCCCAAGAAAATAGGGAGGTTGTAGCTCCCGTGAACCCAAGGGTGAGTACAGTGACAACTAGAGTGAGGAACTTTATTAGGATGAATCCTCCGGAATTTAATGGGTCTAAAGTTGAGGAAGATCCTGAAGAGTTCATTGATGAGGTGTATAAGGTGATGATGATCATGAGAGTGACACTGGTAGAAAAAGCAGAATTGGCCACTTATCAACTTAAGGTGTTGCTCAAGTTTGGTTTAACCAATGGAAAGAAGAGATGGCGGTAGATAAGGGTCTTCTTGATTGGAAAAAATTTAAGGTTGCATTTTTTGATAGGTTCTTCCCATTGAGATGGGATAGGCAAAGGTACTTGAGTTCATTAACCTTCATCAAAGGGATATGAGTTTGAAGGAATATGATTTGAAATTCACGCAATTGTCTAACTATGATCCGACTATGGTTGTCAATCCAAGGGCAAGGATTAGTAAGTTTATGTCGAGCGCTTCCGACTTAGTGGTCAAAGAATGCCTAACCGTCATGCTTGTTAAAGAGATGGATGTTTCCCGGTTGATGATATATGCACAACAAATAGAAGAAGAAAAGCTTAAGGAGAAAACTAGGGATTCAAAGCGGGAAAGAAAGGATGATGGTGTGTCATGACCCAGGGGTACACCCTAGATGTAAAATGGCATATAGGATCCCGAGAGGCCCCATACAAGCCACTTAGCATTCATAACATAAGAAATAGAACATAAGAGATAAAGACAACATTTCAAGTCCAAAAGTTTTATAAACGAAAGTGGAAGTCTGAAACACTTGTCTCAAGAGCCATCTACCACAATAGAATGAAATTGGGCCTAGCACATACATCATGTTCAAAACTGAAAATAAGAAGGAAACTAAGAATAGTAAAATCCATCCTCGAAGTAGGAGGACTCACCAAGCTCGGAAAACTCACAATCAACCACTCGCCACGAAACTCAGGACCCTGACTTTCGGACCCTACATTTGGAGAAATGTAGGCAAGAGTATGCGTTAGTACAAAACAATGTACCAAGTATGATAACTATGCACAAAACATTTAAATCATGCTAAAATAGGACATTTCATGACATGCAATTGACCAAGCTAAAACATGATTTAAGAGGAGTTAGAAAACATAATTCATAAAACATGGCCAATGCAAACTAACATATTTAAAACCTTTGAACACATATGAGATACTTCTTGAAGTAACCTTAGTTCATTATTATTATGGGAAGTAGCCTTAAATTGCATAGACCATGTGATCTATAACATGATCCCCTAGTTTCTCCCACACTGAAAAGCGTTATCCTACTTGCCATGGTAAGGACCATGAACTTCTAGCTTAGGTGGAACCACTAGCTAATGTCTATCTAGACAATCATCCTATAGGGGCACATAGGTAAGGGATAAGCAGATTGCTTCGAGAAACCTTACCTCTACTAACGGAAGAGCTTCCATCTCAATATCCTCTCGATGCTAAGCATAAATCCCACGGAATAGTCATTTCTTACTTGTTCTTATTATCCATGGAAGGGCACGTAATCTTGCAAATCCAAGCTAATTCAAAAGTCATCCATGGAAAGATATCATTCAATAACCAATTCAAGCTTGCTTTCATTAGGATATAGCTTTATCTTTGATTTAATTAGGTGAGAAGACCTTTCACCCTTGGAATACTTACTATGTGAAAAAACCTTTCACAATCATGTTTTCATGTGTACATGAGAAATCCTTTCAACAACACAACAACAACATCATCCTTGACACTTTACTCTCAAATCATCCTTAAAAAATTTACAGAGATTTCATCATAAATTCATGTGATTCTATCACTTCATGCTTGGCTTTATAAAACTCTTCTTTCATAATAAAAAACCCATATCATCTGTTCATAATTTGGAAAGCATAGGATTTCATGGGTTCATAGGGGAATCATCATAAAATCATAGTATTTCATCAATTCATGCATAAGAGATCATAATTCAATCATTTAAATCAATAATCAAGAGAACACATGGCAATTGAAGAAAACCCTAACTCAATTGGGGATTTCTAATCTTTGAAAATAGAAGAATTTGGGAACTCCATGAATGGAAGTGATCTATTGATGTAAACTATCATACCTCAATGCCAATTGTTTATCTTCTATGGAGGAAATGGAGACTTGAATTGAAACCGTAGGTTGAATTTAACATCCCGCAAATTGAAATAACTAGGAAGAAGCCAATAATTGGAAATAGTCATTTTTGGAAAGAATGAAAATCTGGAAATTTTGTTAAGTTAGAATAAGTTGAGTTTTGGTCAACTTCAAACGACCATAACTTCTATCTCAAGATGAGTTAGGTGTACTTCCAGATATGATAGGAATTCACTTGGAATGATCTTTCCAACGCCGCTGAGTATGCGCGATTCCAAGTTCGTATGAGTGAATTACACCCTTTGCAAGTTGGGTTGTTGGAATTAGGAAAGTCCAATCCGGATTTTTAATGGGTAGTTTGGTCTTTTCCTTGCCCAATTATGTTATTTAGTTTTTGGTAATTAAGTTAGGGTCTAATCAGAATTAGATCAGTTTACAGTTTTACCAAAATACGCTAGGGCTTGGAGAAGAGGAGAAAAGAGGAGAAAGGAGAAGAACGTTCAAGATTCGTCGATTTCGTCAAGGATAGCTTGTGGATTTTGTCGGGGGTGATCCCTAAAAGGTATGTGAGATCAAATAGCGTAGGGTTAGTTCACCCATGCGCCAATCATGATTTATTTAAGCGAATTTAAGTTCTTGAAAGCTTAGAAATTGAGTTCTTGATGGGTTCGTTGAAGTTCTATTAAATTCTTGATTCGTTGAAATCGTTGAGGAGTTGTTTGATCCGAATCCGTGATTTTTGGTTTGATTTTGAGTAGATTCTGATGTACTTTAAACATATAATCGATTCTAAATGTTTGGGGAAAGAACCCATGGTGTTTAGAGGATTTAGAGTTGGAAAACGAAGAACAAATTTCGTACTTTGTCGATCAAAATTTGGAATTGTCTCCGCGTCACGGAGCTAGTCCCCAGTTTTGGAAAAAGTCGTTTCACGTAGCGGAGGGGTCACGGACCGTTCTGCCTCAAAAGTTATTTTTGAAACTAAAACTTGAATGCCTCCACGCGTCGCGGACCCACACTCAAACAGTGAAATTTTGATCTTTTCTCATGTTTAACTATCTAAAATCATTCCTAAACATCATGAGATCTTTCCTATCACAAATCACAATCCTTGAATCCATAATTCAAATCAAGGAAAGTTAAAGTTAAGTTAGAAGTTAAGAAGCAAGTCAAGAGAAGTTCTTTAAAATTTTCAAAAGTCTTTCACAAATGCTTTAACTTTGTTCTAAGACTTAAGTTTTAAGTTAAGCAAAGAGTAAAGATTTGAAGTTCATTTCTTCAAAGAAGTATATGGGGACTATGTATTTCCAAAGAGTTTAAAATATTTTCACATTTGAGCAAGAAAGGGAACATTGATTCCAAAAGAGATTTTAAGCTAAGTTTTTTGAGTAATTATCTCAAATCAAAGAGAGAAGTTTGTTTGAAAAACATATGAGCTAAGTATATTTTGGGAGTAGTATTGAGCACCGATATGGGGATGAGAGTTCATATTAACTCAAGTCTCCATAAACCATGTAGCCATCATGGGTCGTAAATGATCATACTTTTTAGATGACTCCTTAAGATGCTTTTAGCATAAGCTAGTGGATCCACAAAGTTAAGCATTCTATATGATGGCAAAGTATAGGATAGTTCTGGAAGCGTGGGCAAGACGTTGTATCACCACTTAGGCTCATAGTGGTGGTGTCGGTTAGAGAATATCCCACATAAACTATATTACTTTATTATATGAGTAAAGTTGAGTTTGTTATTGCATTTTCTTTAACGAACTAAGTTGTTTTCCACTGTTCTACAAGCTTTCTATATATTGCATATGTTTATTGCTTTGTATTGAGTTAAGTTATTCAGGAGTTGAGTAAAGCCAAGGTAAGTGTCCCTTTCATATTCTTTCAAGCTTAAGTTGTGTTTAGCATTCCAACTCGCATACTCGTACATTCAATGTACTGATTCCAGTTGGCCTGCATCTTATTGTGATGCAGACACAGGTAACCAGGATCAGCATCCAGCACCTCATTGATCCAGTTTGAGCACTGAGAGACTTGTGGTGAGCCTCCTTGCTTCCGGAGGGTCCCTTTTATTACTTTCAGTTTTATTATTAGTTCATTAAGATGTCGTGGGCCTGTCCTGACATCCATCTCAGTTGTTTAGAAGCTTCATAGACAGACATTCAATTAGTTAAATTCATTTGTCACTACTTTATTATTGGCTTATGTTTTTGAGACTTGAGGTTGCCATTATGGCTAAGTTTAAATGTTTATTTTAAAATATTCTAAGTTATTTCCCAAGTCCCTTTTTAGACTATTTCTTGTGTTTAACTCTTCCGCTTAGTAAGTAAGCTAGGCTAAGGGTTCGTTTGGGGCCAGCAATAGTTGTCGAGTGCCAGCCACGTCCGGGGTGTAGGCTCGGGGAGTGACAAACTTGGTATCAGAGCAAAGAGTTTAAGAGTTCTAGGGAGTCTATGAAGCAATGTCTGTAGAGTCGTAGTTATCTGTGTGAAGCGTGCCACATCTATAATTAGGAGGCTGCAACACTTAGAAAATTTCTCACTTCTTTCACCCTCATTTTGTGTGTTAGAGTTTGATCTCTAAAATGTTTCCTTCTAATCCGTGCTTGCACGTGTTTTCAGATAATCATGCTTCCACGAAGAGCTATCAGAGGTCGTCCTACTAGGAGGAATGTTGAGGAGCAGGAGCTACCAAATGCACCTAAAGTGCAACCCCAAAGGGAAGTTACCAATGCTGAGTTCAGAGAAGCCATAAGGATGTTAAATCAAGCTATGACTAACCAGGTTGGGCAACAAAGAGGAGCTCAACAAGAAGAGGCTGACACTTCAAATATTCGTGAGTTCTTGAGGATTAATCTTCCAAGGTTCACTGGTTCAAGCACTTTTAAGGATCTAGAGAACTTTGTTGATGAACTGAAAAAGGTGCTTGATGCGATGCATATTGCTGATACTGAGAGAGTTGAGCTAGCTCCATATCAACTTAAGAATATTGTGAGGACTTGGTTTGATCAGTGGAAAGGGGGTAGAGCTGAGAATGCACCACCTACGAATTGGGCCTGTTTTGAGGAGGATTTCTTGGGGTGTTTCTTTCCCCGAGAACTGAAAGAGGCTAAGGTACGGGAATTTCTTACTCTTAAGCACGATTCCTTAAGTGTTCATGAGTACGGGTTGAAGTTCACCCAACTATCCAGTTATGCTCCGGAGATGGTTGCGAACATGAAGAGTAGAATGAGCTTGTTTGTTGCTGGGTTGTCCCGTCTATCAAGTAAAGAGGGTAAGGTAGCTATGTTAATTGGGGACATGGACATATCAAGGTTGATGGTCTATGTGCAGCAGGTTGAGGAAGACAAGCTGAGGGATAGAGAGGAATTCAGAAACAAGAAGGCTAAGACAGGGAATGAGTCTGGGCAACAGAAAGGTACTGTGAATCATTCGTCCTTTCAGTAGGAGCAAAAGGGACCTGCTCCATCATCTGCTGAGGTTCAGCCCGAGAGGGTGAGCCCTAGTCCCATGTCCTAACACTCAGCTCGAAAGAGTGAGTGGGGTAAAGCGTAGGCTGGCCTTCATGAGGCAAATGGGTGTCCAAGAGGAACGCATTTGAAACGGGGTAAGTTGTCCAAGAGGGAACTTATTTCCATCTAAAGCTTAGCATAGTCACTATTATCTTGCATATTTCCTATCAAAAACATGTACCCAATGATTTATCTCAACTTGTAGTGTGGTCAAACCCCCAAGAACTTGTCCCCATATTTGATGTTCTTGTTATTTTTGTTGTTTTTACTACTTCTGACAAAACCCCCATTTGATATTTGACACCTTTGTGTTACCCCTTTTAATCTACAATATTTTTAATCGTTAATGTCTTTAGCTACGACTAGTTAGAACTTAATTTTATGTTTCTATTAATTCTCAAAACCACTCCATTGAGACACGACCCCAACCCTTGTTTGGGTTACTATATTATCGACGATCGCAGACACTCGTACCGTAGGTTAGTGTCGTTGGTCACGATAAGCATCAAAATGGCGCCGCTGCCGGGGAGTGGTGTTGTTTGAGAATTTTTACATTAATAGAATTTTTGTTCTTCTTAGCTGTAGTTTACTAATTTAATTCTTAGTTTTGTTTTGTGATTTGTCTGAATTTAAACAAGGGAAGAAAGCATGGCAAGAAATATTTGGTTACCAATGGAGTTTCCTCTATTAGAAGTAATGATGTATCGAGATCATATCATAACCTTCAAGCAATTGGAGGATGAGCGGATCCATGAGACATGGGCAAGATTCAATGAACTACTAACTCAATCCCCCACTCATGAAATTCCCGGTACGATCCTCCTTGATTGCTTCTATCGAAGTCTTGGCCTCAGAAACAAGATGTTGGTCGACCAACTCCTTCCTAGCGGGACATTAAAGCAACCATATACAATAGCAGTCCAACTGCTTGACAATATGGCTAAAATGAGCCAAGAGGTTAAAAAGGATTTCTTGATGACCGCACTAATGACTCAAATGGATGAGTTAAAAAAAAATATGGTGAAGGTCGAAGCTTATTGCAAAAGGAAGGATAAATACATTCCCCCTTATAATAGAAGAAATAATGAGAACAAGGAGATCAAACGCATCGAGGGAATGCTCTCAATGATTCTTCGCAAGGTGACCGAGCAAGACAAAGAGCTGGAGGGATTGAAAGAAGACATCGAAGGAATGAAACAAATTATTTGGTCTCATTCTAAAGCTGTCCAACTGCTCGAGGACCTGATGAGTCATGTGTTGCCTTAACTCCATCCGTAGAGAAACAGGGGGGGGGGTCCTAATGATGACATGGCAAACCCCAACAACGAAACTTGAACAATGACTTGCGTCGTGCCACGACGGTAAATAAGGCACTTCTTGGGAGGCAACCCAAGGTCATAAATGACTAGGTTTTTGCTTTTCTGAATAATAGTGCGTTGATGCTGTAGGTTAAAGTGAAGGAATTGCAGAAAAGTGAAGATTGGTGAGCAAAAGTCCATTTCGCAAACCGCCAAGTAGGTCGGCGACCCCGACTAGATTGCCGTTTGGCTCAATGCAAGTGCTATCTATACAGAGCTTGTAAAACTCGGTGAACTCAAAAAGTAGTTGGCATATCGCCAGCCTGTTTGGCGATTTTGACTCAGCCCGCCAACCTTATCCCTAAAGAAACTGATGCTTTACAGAAATGGAGGAATAAATAATCACTCAGCGAATCATCGAGTAGGTTGGCGAGTGCGACTAACGTCGCCAAATGGGCACAAATTGAACTTCATATATTGCCAACAGTCACACTTCTTCATTCTTTCTCACTTTCAAACTCCATAACTTCACACCAAGGTAGTAATTTACATTTTCTCACCTTAAATTAGTACTTTAGTCACGGATTAGTATTTGGAACTCGGATTTTCTTTGCCGCCTAGCATTACAATTTTGTTTACTTAGCAAAAAGGTTAGTTTATGAAAAACCCCCGTGCGATTTTGAAGAGTTCAACCTCATCTGCAATCTAGGTGTCCATTAATGCGTGTTAGATCTCTCTGATATGACTAGAAATTTTCGAATGCCTGCTTCTGATTTGTAAACTGGGGCCTAATTGTTCTTACCGTTCAAATTCCTTTTTCCCTCTGCTTACCTTAAAACTAAATGTGGTGAGCTATGCATAATGGGTGTTGACCATGATTGGGTGTTGTGGGTCTGGGTTGAATTTCATTAATGCATAGTTTAATTTTGTATTTGGGGTTTGTACGATCGATTTTGAGAAGTGGATTGAATCTCAGGCACGTTAAGTCAGTCGGCGAGCTAAGTTGAGCTCGTCGAATCACTGGGCGGTTCACCTACTAACCCTGAATCGCCCTTAATTCCATATCTTAAGTGTTGTGGGCTCTGTAACCTTCGACAGACATATGCATGATCGCCAAAGAGGTTTGGCGATTCGCTGAGTAGATCGGCAAGTCTGTCTGCTATTTTGTGCTACAATGTAATTAATAACTATTCTCTTTAACGTTTTACAGATATGGCCAAACAACCGACCAGAGGAAGGGAGAAAGGAATTGTAATCAGTGAAAATGTACCTCCACATAGGGGCAAGGCCACCACAACTTCAAAAAGCAAGGGGAAGAGCAAAGCCCTCAAGTTATCCGATGCAAGCTCTGACAACACAGGCTTCTACACCGCTGAGCCACCCACATATAATAGTGAAAGTGCGGGGTCTGACGAAGACTACCAGACAGAGGCAATGAGGGCTGAATTACGATCCAAAATGATACATGATCCATATCGGATCAGAAATAGTCAATCCACCACTCCAACTCCTCCAGCTCCAAAGGAAGCATTAGTGCTGGCACCTCCAGTACAAGGTCCCCAACATGGATCAACAAATAGATCAAAGGTGGAAGGTCTGAGAATGATCATTGAGGAGAAACGACTTTCCATAGACGGGGTTATTGATAGGTATCCAGAGGTGATGGATTGCCTGAAACACTACAAATTCCAAATCTTCACAAGACATCATGACTCTTACATACCAAGCTAGGTTAGAGAGTTCTACGACGCATACAGTGCATTGGTACATCAACAGAAAAGGCTAGTCTCATCTTTTAAAGCAGTTGACTACGTGGTTGTCAAAGGAAGGAAGGTAGCCTGTGACAGTAAGACTATCAACACAGCTTTGCGTATGTTCGATAAAATTAATGATCAATGTCATCACTTGATCAGGACAGATAAACTAGATGCGATAAAAATGTGGTTAGCTCCGCTAGTCTCAGATGATAATGCTCCGACATGGTTAGCAGAAGGAGTTTCGATTGAGAAGAAAAATTTGAACGTAGCTGCACAATACTGGTTCAGATTCATCAGCAACACAGTTATGCCATCATAGAATGAATCAATCCTTCGCCATGATAAGGCAACTTGTCTTGGATGCATCATGGAGAAAACTAGGATAAATCTCAGGATGATCATTGCCTCTGAGATCCATATGCGTGCAAAGCAAAGCCAGACATCTCTCCCTTTCCCGGTATTAATCACTAAATTATGCAAAAGAGCTCGGGTGCCTAGAGATGCAGCGAAGGATGTGGAATTGGCTGCCACCGCCTTCACTAGTATCTGAAAGATCGAAGCCGAATATCTTAAGGACCAAGCAGAAAAGAAACAGAAGAAAGCTGTGGCCACTAGATCTATACATGCAGAGGCATCTTTGCCTACTCCAGCCCCTGGGCCTTCAGGTATATCGGATGTCATTACCACTCCTTCTGACCCTACAAGTCCCTCTGCTACTTCATTACCACTCATACCTATGGCTGCCATTGCCTCCTGTGAGCCGATCACTCAGGCATCCTTGATCCGAATGGGACAGCTTTCCCAATCTGCTAATTGTCGGACTGCCAACATAGAAAGTTCCATTCCAGGCATGATTCAGATTGCCCTCGACAATGCTATAAGACCACTAAGCATTACTATTGATGCTTTAGAGGATAGGATAGTAGTGTGTGAGCACTATCAAGGAGCCACAGAGGAAGTAATACCCTTAAATGATGCCATTACATAGCTGAAGAAAGATGTGGACTACCTAAAGTCCACCGATATATCCATGATCTTTGGAACAGTGGAAATTGCAGATGTGCTCGAAATGCCTGCAGGACATGGAGATGGAATGGAGCATACAGCCAATCCTGGTTCAGAGGCAGAAACTGACGAAGAGATGTTTGAGGAAGTTACAGCGGACGACATAACCGAGACTGAAGAAATCATGATAGATCCTGCTGTGCAAGCTTCTTTGGCAAAGTCTCCTTCTGCTGGATCCAGTAGAGCTCGTCCTTCTGGTGGTCACTCCGGGTACTGATGCCTAGACAGATGAAATGACCTATTAGCCAGGACTCTCTCTTTACCTCCCTCTCTGTATTTGTTTATTTTGCCTTTCAGATTCTGTGTTTGTTTGCATTTTGATGACAATTGCTTTTATTTGTGGTGGGGTGAGGCCCACACTTTTTGTGCATACTATTGGGGTGTTCTGTTTTAAATTGTGTTAATACTGCTTTCTGTGAATGTTTGAGCTTGTGGCTCCATTTCTGTTTATTTTTAATTGCAAAATGATTTTGACCCTTCCAATTTTTTTTGAATCTTTTGCACATTTCTGCCACCTCTTAGGTGTTGAATGTGGTTGTTCTTTTGCAAAAAATTGAGTCTCGATTTTGATCAATACCGATGACTTCAATCGTGCTTACAATTGAACAAACATAAATGTATGGCTACGATGAGACCAAATGAAGTTGCATAGACAATATGTGAACTCTTTGCATCTCGTTGTGATTAGCCATTTATCGAATTGATTCTCTTGTAATGACTGTTGCACACTAGCGAAAGTGTGTAGTCTTGTTTGACTTAAGTGTCGATGTCGTGTGTGATGAGCTTACTTTGAACCTTGCATGAATAAACCTAGAATTTTCCCTGTTAGTCTGATTGATTTAGAAAGGTGTGCTCTTGAAATGATCTTAGGCAACTTTAAAGAGTGTGAACCAAATTTGAAATATACCTCTTTTGTGGCCTACCCGTGAGCGTGTGAAACTCTTTTGAACACCCTTTGAGCCTTACCTCTCTTTGGAAGAACCTTGATGAACCCTAGACCTTACTTGACCCACTACCTATAATCCTCTTGATTTGTGGTTTAGCGAATAGCCAACTTAGGCCAAAAGTCTAAGTTAGGGGTGTGGTAAAAAGGAAAAGGATAAGTCAAGAAGTTCAAGAAAAGTCCCCCTTAACCCTTGGTATTGCAAAACAATGGAAACCCTTCGAAAAGAATAAATATATATATATATATATATAT